>KK114248.1:682065-769186 GCA_000611955.2 Stegodyphus mimosarum | reverse complement strand
ATATAAAAGAAAGGAATTCTAAATCCTAGAAAATGTTGCTAAAACCCCCTGAAGTTACCTATCTAAATTCCAGAAACACTTTATAAAATGACTTACATGTAAATTACAAATTATGGAGTAAAAAACCTTTTAAAACTAAAATTAGGAAAATATACACAAAAATATTTTGTTAATCTTCTCTGTTCAAAGCTTCAAACAGAACTTGTCAAGGAAAAAGAACTGAAGCCTCCAACCAAGTTGATTAAATAGACCATGCAAACATATTTCACCTGACAAGAGATTTCAAACTGTTTTAAGCAAACTCAAATTTCTTCTTAACAGATGTCTCGCCATATTTGGCCCTTTTCCTGACACGTCTGTGTGTTCTAAAACATTGAGAGTAAAATAAAAATAAAAATATTAACACAGTACTACAAAGATAACCTAAAACTGAAACTTAATTAAAAGTAAATCTTAAAACAGAACTGGCCTAGTAAGGCTAATGTAAATGGAAAAGAATAAAAATATTCAAACAATTTTCAGATATGAAAATTAAACTTGAAAGTTCTACGTAAAAATAAAATTAAGGGAGACCAGTTGCATGAGAGAAAAAACTTATCTTTTTTTAAAAAAACTTTGAAAGTAAAGACTTGTGCATTAAATATAGGGAGGAGAATTTTGTGGTTTACTAGTGCTCTGGCTATAATAACGCTGTGTAAAATAAACATAAACACCCACATACATATTACGAGATAATAACTAAATCAATAATGGTAGCAAACCAACAGGAAGAATATAAATCAGTTGAAACAAAAACAAAACAACATAATAAAATAATGCAACAAATAGTTGAAAATTCTTTAGTCCTCCTAAAAACATGAAAGTAAATTATGCTAATCTTTTAAGTTTTATAAAATTATTCTTCTAATCAGTTCATTAACATTGGTACTTGCATGCTATTGCTATTGCTCAGCAGAAGTCGCTAAATTTTCAGAATGTGCCAAACTTTGGCTAACATGTGCATAGCCATTCCTCAGGCAATCATGTTCATAATAATCCTTCAGTCAAGCAATATCACCAATATTGGCATGCATTTAAAAAAAAATCTAATGGTTTTTATTAAAAAACTATGATATTTTTTGCAGTTGTGGAATTTGCCAGTAATGGGAGAAACTTCGGTAAAATATCCGCAGGAATACAGGATTTAGCTGCAAAATTTCTAAAGTGAACAATGGGAAGATATGTTGGGTAGACAGCTGGTATTGCCAAGATTCTGAAATTCCTGGATTTTTTTAAAGCAAAAACGGATCACTGTGTACTTAGGAAGAAGAATAGCATAAAAAAAATTACAGAAAGATTTGGAGGGAAATGTAAGTGCTTATATCTTAATGTATCACATAATCATTATTTAACAATTAAAATTTGTATTTTAAATTGCTGAAGTGTGTTAACTTTTCATATGTTACTAACATTTGCTAACTTATGATAAATATCGATAGTTTGGAAATCTTTAAAAAATATTGTGAAAATCACCAAATTGCACTCGATAAATAACTTTTTCCTTTTCAACTGCAAAAAATTGTCCCATTGTGCCAAGGCCCAAGGCGTTGACTTCAGGAGTACCTTTGCAATTAAATGCAATTACCTCCACAACATAATTAAGAGAGACTGAGATAATTAAGAGTAAACAATAGCAAGTAAAGTAGACAGAAGAGTTAAAGATTAAAAGAAGCAGGAAATAGGTAAGAGGTCCAACAATGGACAGGGAACTGAGTTAAAAGAAGGGTGAAGAGGAGTTGATAAGGATCCTTCAATTTTCCAAACTTTCATAGAAAGTAGGAAGATCGAGGAGAAGAATAGGAGGATTCCTGAAAGCATTGTGCTGAAGGAATGAAAGGAAAGTGGTTACGGCCGGGAAGCTGGATAGTCCCAGGGCTCGGGAAAGGTCATTAAGGTATCGCTGAAAGTTGCAGAGATTGCTAATGCCTTGGGGATGGGCGGTGGGGGGGAAAGCAGGTCTTGCAACCGAAATACTTGCAACTTGTGGGGGAAAGACTGGAACGTGTGTGGGGGGGTGTTCGAGCTTCGACTTGTGGCGGGAGAAACGTGCCTTATCAGCGAAATCATGTTATTTTAGGAATGGGCTATTGTTAGGGCGTCCAAGATCTGTGTTTTCGAAAGGACTTGGAATGAAACTGTTTTCTAAGTGTAAAAGAGAGTTTAAATTTGTTGAAAAGTAATATACTTTTAAAAATTAATTACGGTAAGGCTAATTGAGATAATTAGAATCTGAAAACGGAGTCTTGCGGAGAAAAATTTACACTTTACAATGATATGGATATTACATTAGGTTGCGGATAGGTTATTTAAATATATACAAATTTAATGACTATTTACATGGTACGTGGTTATAAGGAGGCAGAGGTCTTGGTTGTTGGGGGGCAAAAATTTTCTGAAGGGGTAGCACGGATAATGTTCCCGGGTAAACAGGGCCAGATTAGGTCTGGCGGGAAACTAGAACTAATTAAGATCGCCGGGTTAGGCCCATGAAGTGCCTTAATGAATAATTTGGAATAAAAATAGAATCCCTAGTCAAGTATACACCTCCGCTTCGGCTTTCTAGGGAAGATGTTAAACGTACGATCAAGTACGCTCCTAGGCCGTTTGGCAGAACTGGGTTCTGCCGGATTGTAAGCTGGAAGTGAATGCAAGACTGGGTTTTCTATCTGCAATAATCGATTAAAAAACTTGGCCGAATTTGTGCCAAGGTGATTGCATTAATAAGTAAGAACTTTGTTATCTTTTACTTATATTTTAATGTTTTTTTTCATCAATAAAACTTAATTAATTCTCCTTAATATGCTCCCAAGAAAGCTTATGTTTACAAAATATAGCCTGATTTCTAAAAGCACATACATTATTTTGAAATGACCAAGGTATGCAATCAGATACTTGAATCTGATATTATCTGAGGAAAAATAAAGTGGATTATAATTCAATTCAATTGAATTAAATGAATACTCACTGTTGTAAGTGGTGCCAGATAAAGCTTATTGCTGAAATCAATCTAAAAGAAATAAATAAAATCAAGAAATTACAAATAAATAGAAAACTAAGGAGTAAAAATTACACTTACTTAAATAAACTGTGAGAGAGATTAAAAATTTTAATTACTGACATAGCATCTTAACACATTATACGTGAAATGTTTAGAATCATGCACATACAGAAGGATGAACATAATTTTGCCCTATTTCATGTTTCAGAAATGTATGCTGAATAAAGACTTCATTATATATAGTTCAGATTAACAAAAAATATTCATAATAACAAAACTTAAAACAAAATACATTCCAGTCAATAACTTTTAATAACGAGAATGCAGTTGAAGAGCATATTTATGCTTTTATAAAACTTTACTGATAAATGCAAATATTATACTTTTATCACTCTTCTTGTACAACTATGCTATTCAGAGTATTTAGATTATAATTATCATGATTTTATTGCCTTTAATGCTCTAAATGCATGTTTGTAGTTTGTTGTTTTGTACTTTTTTGGTTTTCTTATAGGTTATAAACAGTGGTTAAATTATTAAAGCAATCAATTTTATACTGCCAGGTCAAGTATAAAAGAGATGCACTCAATATCTCAATGCACTTCCATAGGACCATAACAGGGTTCCAATATAGGGCCCTTAATGTGGAAATCATCGCAGACTCTGCACTCAACATAGACTTTGGTGACAATGCAATAATCTAGGCTGATGCGAGTGACATTAGTTTAATTATGAGTGGAGGAAACAGATCTATTATTGAACTTCAATTCAGTATCGAAAAGACCCAAATGATAGTCTTCCCAAATGGCACCAGAGGCAAATCCACCAGGTTAAAAATGCAGGGTTGTTCACTGCAACAACAAGATACAATCAAGTACTTGGGTTTCACATTTCATAAAAAGCTAACGTGGGTTCCTAACCTCACTGATGTGTGAGGCAGGACTCACACAGTGATAAACAAGCTAAACAGAATAACCACAGACGCATGGTACCAGTAAAGCCAGCTCCAGAAACAACGATATCTAAGTGCCATTGAACAGATGATCCTCTATGGCTGCCAGTCTGGATGACCAGTACAGTAAAGATCCAGCAGAAACTCCAACAAATCCAGCACATAGTCCTCCTCAAGATTACCAGTACCTGTGCTTACCATATCTACAGCAGCACTCCAGATTCTTGCTAGTTTATTTCCTCTAAACCTCAAGGACAATCTAGAAAAGTCCATCTATAGACTCCTACAGTACAAGGAAGCTTTGTACCGTAACAGCGATCTTTTACTATCTTATGCATGCTTAGAAATCAACACAACTCCTATTAGACTCCACCCGGCAGATTCCTTAGGTCTTCCCTGGCACAAGACCCCACCAGCAGGTTTCCACAAGGAAATCTACACAGACAGTTCCAAGATCTCAGGACAAATAGGAACTACAACCACTTCCCACTGAGCGATCATGCCTCTGTTTTTCAAGTGGAGTCACTTGCACTATGAGGCCACATCGGTCAAAAAGGGCAATGAAAGGGCAGACGATCTCACTAAAAACTGCTTCCAAAGAGGTTTCACTTTCCATCTAAGTCACATAAAGACTTCTCAGGTTAGTCTTCCTAGAAGATTGGTCCATGCGATGTCAGGAACAAAATACAGATCGTCACACTTTCAACATCTTTACGACGCACTCTCTTTCAAGACTAATATGTAACCACTTCTTCACCCAAGCCTGCACTTACCATAGGAAGTTCCCAGCTTACCACCGATGGTTCCTAAATAAGGATGTCAATTGCTCATGTGGATATCGCAGCGAAGATGCAGATGCCCTTCAGTACCTGATGTCTTGAACACTAACAGACAATCTCTAACTACAGTTTTTTCCATCAAACATCAGATCCTGCACACTTCCCAAACTGTTCACAGACCTCTACTGCTGCAAAGGCATAATAGTAATATTAAAACAGGTCAACGAAGCAAATTACATCCAAGATAATGAAGACTCAGTGTAATAGGAACATTTGCTTGGCAAAGATCGTGGGATGCTAACCCAACCATGTGGATATATATATATATAAAATTACATATTAAATTAGATAATATATATATATTATCTGATTTAATGTAACTCACCTCATCATCTTTATCTTGCAACTCTGTATTTGTTTTAAGCATTAAAGGACAGTTGTGCACAATAGACAGCAAAAATCATACAATGGCAGCCTAACCATCAGATTACTACATCAAAGATCGGAGTGATATTCCAATCCTGTAGTGCCATTAACTTAGTCTGGCGGGACAGGTAGAGTGACCACTTACTCCTAAATGTTACATCCCTGATTCTTTGATCCAAGTGTTTTAGAAAGCCAAATACAAAACTAATCACATAAGTTCTTGACACATTTATTACAAGATCTGCAAAATAACAAAACAGTTGCTGAAAGCCTAAAACAGGTTAAGCTGTCATTTAATGGCTGAGAGAATCTTGGAATGATCTGAAAAAATCTACCATTCTCAAAAGCTGGGAAAATATTTCTCCAAATGATTATGACACAAACTCAAGAAGCAGATGATGAAGAATTAATGGCTATCTTAGTCTCTATAATCAGCTGCAAATTATAGCGGGCAATAACGATTGCATATGTGAATGACTGGATGTAAGATGATGATGAGTATGGATGGCTGGATGTAAGAAAATGATGAGGATGAATGACTGGATGCAAGATGATAATGATGTCTGATGAGGCTTGTAAATTTAGTCATGCCCAATGAAAGTTCTGATGATGAAGACACAGGAATTTTTCATATTAAGATCAGTCAAGGTGTTTTCAAGTTATAGTACATATCATATTTAGTACTTATGTGTATATCTGAATACTTGTATGTTTTATATTGCTATGTTCCTGCATGAATGCATGTGTTAGTAAATTCTCTTTAGTACATACAATAAGACGATAGCATCAAAATGTTCTTTGTAGCAATACATATTATCCCCAGTCCACATTAACTTGGATAATAAAGGTTCTACTGCAATTGCAATTATATAGTATATATATATAAATTAATTGTAATTACAACATAATCACAATTGAATTCATTAGAACTTGCAATTTATTATGCCTGCAGAAAGGATCATTATATTTATAGACAGCAAATTTTCAGAATGTTGCCACTGGACAAAAGCATAAGATCTTAGTTTATCTTTCATGCATTGTTGGCATAACTACTTAGGCTGCAATGTAGCTTATGAAAAATCCAGGTCAACAATTCTTAGGCCTAAGGCCTAAATAAAACTTATATTATGCACAGAAAAACTTACATTTGAATTTACATTAAAGGAACATTAATTAGAATTTTCTGTTGCAGTTGAGAAAGAACGACTTGTCTTTTGCAAGAAATCACTATTAAAAGAAAGAGGGGAGGGGAGGGAGAGAAAATTTTCTAAAGGATATTTTTAAAAATGAGACAATGCATTCATACTTAAATGTAAGTACAGCACTACATATTTTAATTCTAAAAATTACCATTGTACATTAGTAGCATAATAAATAAATTTAAAAAATAAATATGAATGCCCATTTTTAAAAAATTTTATATTACATTAAAATTTACTAATGCTGGTATCACATTGGTGAATGCAACAAGCAATTTTTTCAGGAAACCAATTTTTTAATTTGAAAAATAGGTGCCTATTTGAAAATTTTTTCACCAGTAGAGAAATGCTGCTTTTGGTCTAAGTAACTAATCAGAAGAAAAGATCATAGGACTTAACTACATAATTTAGCTATGTAAAAGCACTGTTGCAATTGACAGGATATTGCAGGAATCTGTTGTCTAGTCTGACAGCGACTTAGGTATGAAAGGAGGCTTAAAAATGTGATATACTTTTATACGGAACAGTGAAATTTTCATGTCTGTGATTTCTTTTACTTTAAATGGTTATGTTATTATATTTTATGGAATTTTAGTTCTCCAAGGTAGCACCAGTGCATTTTATTTCAGTTAATAAGTACCTACTGCAGTTATGACTACATTACTTTTCTATAATAATAATTACCTGTTTCTTTTCTGGCATCAATGCACCATCATAAATCATGTCTTTAGTGAGTTTCACAGAATTGATAGGCTTCAAGATTTTATCAGGAGAATCACCTTTATTTGTTGTTAATTCACTGCAATCTGCAATGTCATCATTATCAGAAATTCTATGTGTTTCAATAGCAGATGCTTTATTTTCACTAAGATTAACATCTGCATCTTTTAATAGTTCAGTACATTTTTCATTGGATGACTCACTATTGCCTTCACACTTCTTTTCATTTAAAATTGTAAAATATTCTTTTAGCAATTTGTTCGTTTTTTCAAAATTATAAAGGCGACGTCTTAATAATTTCTGCAAGTCTTTACTTAAAAAGTTGGTAGTGAGTTTTCTATCTTTTGAGACTTCCCACAAATCTTCTATAACTAAATTTTTACTTTCTTTTAAATGATCTGATGCAAAACGGCAACAAAAACTATATGGACATTTCCCAAAGGTTCTGTACAAATAACAATATGATCCTATATCTGGTGGCTTTTTTTCCAAGTATGTGTTCACATTATGACTATAACAACAACTGTTTCCATATGGACAAACACCATCAGCTGCCATTTTAAAGCAAAATTTTTCACATTTGGCAGTCTTCTCATTTCGTGGTCGATGTTTATTTTGTCCTTTTAACTTTCCTTTCAGTTTTTTCCTAGGTGGCTCATCTGATGTCTCATGCTCATGCGATACTTTCTGTTGATCTTTCGCAGAAACAAAGTCCAGATCAAGTTCTCGGACATGATTCTTAAGAAGAAACCTAAATATAAAAAGAAAGTTATAAAAATACAATAATTTTACCAAATACCAACATTTTTATCAAGCAATATATAATAATGAGTATAAAAGCTTTTTTGTAATTAATTCAGTTATCTTAATATTTTGATTACTAAGTTTAACAAATTTTAATATTTTTGCTATAACTAGTATGTACGGTTTTATTTTAATTAACTTGGTTAGTATAACTTCCAATTAAATCAGTTTCTACCAGAAAACAAATTAATTGAAGTATAAATTAGCTTCGATTTCTTCAGTTTTCAGACATTGTTTTGACAGCATAGCTTGGCTCACATTCTGTTTTAGTTCTCTTACTGCTGTAATTTAAATTCTGGTAATAATAATAATTTTCCATGATCTTTTGCCATAGGCACTACAGATGGACTTAAATTCTAGTAAAACAGATGAAATAATAGAAGTGCAGGAAAAATTTAACATAAGAAATAACATATTCATTAAAATAAATCTTATAATTTGATGCATTTTTTCCCATGTAAGTATTTTTAGTAGTAATGTAAGTATTTTTTATACTAACTTTTTGTGATTTTGGGTACTTGGTGATTATCTGCACCCCCTCTCCAAAAAGTTATAAAAAAAGTATTCATAAGGCAAAGCAGTATGTCACCAAAACAGTTATGTGGCATCCCATGATGTCACTAGAAAGTATTTATATGGCAATCCAGATATGCATGTAGTGCATGACTGTTTTGGCCAGTATGCAATGTCGATGTGGCATGGATACCGAATTTTTATCTGATGGTTTTTTAAGTGAAAACAGATTGCTATGTACATGGGGAGAATGGCAGTGCAAAAAAGATCAGTGTTTCATTATCCATGTTTTTTGCTCCTTTTAAAAAAAATTATTTATTGATATCTCTTGTAGAGAATACTTAGAGTGGTAACATTTTGAAAAAATTGCTGTACTTCATGCATTAACTCAATGAAAAATAAGTCAACAACATATTTGAGACTTTTCTGTGAGGGTACAGATCATAAAAAAGTACCTGTTTTGTTAAAAATTAAAATATTTAAATTTTAAGAAGAGAAAAGTCATAGAAGAATGAAGACACATATTCCACACAAGACTGGATCATATTATGTTGAAATTACATACATATTCTTTTCAACACAATTATTACAGATCTTTTTCTAAAATAAAGATGCATGTACAGTGCAGCTTAGGTTCACTTCAAGTTTTAAACCCTCTAAGTGGCCAAGAGTTTGGCCCTCAAACCCAAAAGTTTCTCAAAAGACCATGAGTAAGTGATATTTTCTTGATGATAAGTTCAGAATTTGCAAGTTGAAGTTTTCTTTCAATATCTATATATCACAATAATGTTTTAGGCACATTTCAGGATCTATGTCTGTATACATTAAAACATCACAATTTGGCCATCTGGAGGATCTAAGATAATGGTATACACATTACTTATTTTGCATAATAAAATCTTATCTCTACTGTGTAAATGTTTTTTAGCACCATAATGAGCAGAGCTAAAATGAACTCTCATATCTAAAAACAAATACAGATAGCACCTAATGAAATAATTTGAGGCTAAACCTATATTATTTTTTAAGCATGTGAATATATACAGGGGAAGGGGGGCACATTATCAAAAACAGCTAATCTTTTGGAAGATTAATGAGACTGTAATGTGTTTAATTATTAACTAACGACATGTTAAAATTTAAGAAATATATATGTTGATATATATGTAAATATATATTGTTGCGTTATACGGGTTCGTGGATTTGAGAGTATCCGATGAAAACACGATGCAGAACAATAAAAAGCACAATTTATTTACAAGAATCACTATTTAGAGCACAGTTCCGAAATTACCTTTAAAAGCGTCAAAAATCTACAATAAATACGCTGAAACAATCAGCAACACAGCTTCAGGCTGTAACTGTAAAGGTAGCTTCACGGCAACACTAAACTTATAATAAACACCGTGGAACAATCACCAATACACTGTCAAGTTATACTGTAAAGGTAGCTTCACTGCAAAGCACTATCTCGATCGCTTTCTGTTCACAGAACTCTCGCGTAGCTTAGCACTCACAGCAAGCAGCTATTCTCACAATTCTCGCAATTAATCACACACTACACTAATCACACTTAAGGCTCTCAGAAACGCAAGGGTTTATATAGCTTTTCATCAGGTTCCGCAGGTTTCGAGAAATATCTCGACAGGAAATTATTCTAGAAGCTTCCCGATTGGATCATGGGATATTGCCAATTTGGCGATAAAGTTGCCAATCTGGCAACCCTAGTGCTATGCCGGAAAGCTTACATGCAGGCGCAACCGCCGAATTTTTCGCAACAATATGTATTATAAAATGTTTTATTTTTCAGTAATAATGCTCATATTTGACTAGAGTAAAATTAATAGTTTTTTTTTCAAATTCAAATTCTAAAAACTTGAAAGATTATTAGAATATAGTGTATGTAGATCATAACTGGAGACATCATTAGTTATTACATTTTTCTATTTGTTGCCAATATTTAAAAATAAAATCATACTATTCTGGACCTATATGACCTAATACCTTTCTTGCATTTCTAATTTCTAATACAACAACTTTACGATAATCCAAGGGGCACCCTTAAATATACTCTAACCAAAGAAATCTTACACAGTCTTCAATGAAGATGGCTACTGTCCTTAGTTCCTTAAATATTAGGCGACATCACATTTCTACTGGGCACAGAACACATTTACTGTGATTTATGCAAGTTTCTTATATTTTGAGACAATGTCTTATGTGTGTGATGCGACTGTTTGCTCAACGATTATTAAACATTACAATTTGTTCAACAAGCATTAAACATTTGCTCAACTGACATTAAACCAGTCATGAAACTCAGGCAATTAAGTTTACTATACCTTAAAAGAGTTCACACCACGAAATTCTGCAGCATTACAGTAAAAGGCATTAATAAAGCATTTATTAGCTGTGCCATGCATGAAGGCACATTCTTGATTCCCACGTTCTGGGGAACTATCCTTAAAATGCTTTTAAAAAGTTTAGTTTTGTTTCATGATCCATGATTTTAATGATTGTATCGAGGTTTTTTTTATGTTGGAAGCATTCATACAGCCAGAGCTCTGGCACTATGCATTTTGCCACCCAGTGCAATCTTTCCAGTTCTTAAATTCTGCTGTTTACTGCTTCCCTAATATTAAAATTTCACTACCCCTAAATTCTATTGTCGAGCGCCACCACATCAGTTGCACTGGCCCTGCATACAGCCCCAAATCAGGAAAGAATCACTTCTATACTTAGTCTAGCAAGCAGATTAATCTGTGTAAGGTTTTTCTCACACTGCATTTTCTACCTATACATATCTCGAATTTCTTATTCTCTATATAAATTTGGCTTTTCTCTCAAATTTCATTCTCAAATTCAAATTCTCAGAACATTTATTTATATATTTTGGAGAAATACAAGGTACAAATTTTCTCACTGACAAAGAACTTTATCTATGTGGTATAACACTAAAAGTTGGATTTTTTGCATCCATTTTGGGCAGTATATACATCAACTTCTCAATTTAGTTTCAAGTCGAGCTTAGTTGTTAATTTTTCTCAATTCTTTGATGATGAAACACCTATCAGCAGAGCTTAGAATAGGTTGTTAACTACAAAACAATTAATTTTCTGCAATTTAGAAGTTCCAAATTTAATAATTATTGCTTTAGTAGATTATCCGTACCTCCAATATATAGCAGAACTGCCATGTCTCTGATGTACTCTTGAGTATAGCTTCAACAATACACAACTCTTGCATGTATTCAGAATACATTATTATTTTAATGTTTGTTTATTTTTTTTTCCTTTTTTGTCCTTTATATTTCATGGCTAAATTTTATTTGCATAGCATAGTAATTTGCAAAGGCAATAGCTATGTATTTTTAAGTTTAAAAGATCGATACAGTAGCGATATTTCAGGGCTGTGGAGTCGGTAGGGAAAATGACTGACTCCTGGAATTTTAAACCGACTCTGACTCCCTCATATATATGTAAACATATACACATGTTAGAATAGAACAGAAACATGCCATGACATATACATGGGTTAAGTTTTTTTTTTTTTTTTTAAATATAAAAGAAGTAATAGATGCTACAGAAAAAAGTTGACGCCATAGCAAATTATTTATATTAATTAGCATTTCTTATGAAATGGAAAAACTGGCATTAGTAATTTCTAAGAAACATTTTAGCTTTGGCAAGATCTTTGTTAGAGGGCCGTAGATCCGATTTGGTAAACTTCAGAGCTGAAAAGAGTCTTTCCACACTAACTTGAGTAGGAGGAAGAGCTGTTATTGTCAGAGCTACTTCTTTTTCATTTTTATATCTAAAGGCTTTCGGTTCTTTATTTTCATTTGCTTTGCCTTAGCCTTTTCAATATTATCCAACTATTTCTTAAAATCTAATTCATCACTGGAAGAGGATGATAGAGACTCAGTTGCAATATCTGCAGTCTGGCTGCCCCGATTTGAATACTCCAATTATTCTGATAATAATTTCATTCTTAGTGAAAGTTCATAGATGGCTTTCTTTGCCTTTTTAATTTGTTCATCATCCAATAAAATTTGGTGTTTTGGATCTACATATATTGAATCCAGCAAGATCTCCTTGTCTAGTAAACCAGTTTCGCTTTTCTTTATTGAAGAAATAATTACTTCTGCAATAAAGCCTCCATTTCAGAAAGAACAAACATCACATTCTTCTATTCTCGCCTCCTGTTAATTTTTCAGATTATCGCTTTTTTGTGGCTATACACAGTGTAGAAAGAAGAGTTTCCAATTCTGCAAGATTATTTTAGTCTTTCTGTTAGTGAAACATTAGAGTTATCTACATCTTCTAAAAAAGTTCTTAATTCTAACAACCTCTATATGATCAAATAATGTACTTCCCCATCACATTGCTTCATCAATAATTGTTCCTTTTTCCTGCTTGCTTCCTTTCCTAAGAATGGCATCAATTTTAGAGTTCTTGCTGCTTACTTAAATTTACCAATGAGATTTTTAACTAAATGAATCAGTTTAATGAATAATGGCAAATATCACATACATCCTCTTTCCTTATATTTATTTATTAATATGTTAATAAAATAGAAAACAATTATTTATTAATGTATATAGTCCATAAATAAAAATAATTCAGTTTTTCATTAATTTTTTTTCAATTCACTTTAATTTCGTTTCAAATTCAAACGAAATCTGGAGTCGATGTGTTTTTAGCGACTCCAGCTCCGACTCCTTTTACCCAAAAATCTGCCTAATTCCGTTTTTAACTCCACAGCCCTGTGATATTTTTTTTTCTTTCTTTTGTAATAATGAAGTTTTTTTTTTTTTTTCACCGAAGCTGAATTCTAGTCATTGAATAATCACTGCAGGTATAGTTTTTAGTGCTTGTGACAGTTTTAAAACTATGATGCAAGTCTGATTAGTACAGTAGATAGAAGCTCAGATACAAACTGAAATATTTGATTAAAAAATGTAGCATATTTTTGCATGCACCTATTTTGACAAATATCACATGAAGAAAGAATTTTAATAGTTCTTATGTAAGTTTTGATGTTTAATTAAAAAAGACCTCAACTATAACCGGTAAAACTGCATATTACGGGCCAGTTTGGCATGTTTTCGAAAAGTCGCCAAATTGGTTATTTTCGCGCGTTTTAGAAAATCACTAACTCATCATATTGCCATATTAGATGGTTGCGAATTTGAATGAATCTTGTAAACATGCAATAAAATATATCATGTATATCTAAACAACCTGTAAACATGCAAAAATATCTAAAACAGAAGTTCAAGAAAAACAACAATAAAGTATTTGTAAGTTAATAACTATGTATTTTATGGTATCAACAACATTAAAACTTTTCATTATATCATATACGATTTTTAAGACAGTAGCAAAACGGAGTAAAAAGTTTTAGCACGAAATTTAAGAAATTGTAATAAGCAGTAAATGAGCAATAAATGATCAGAAGGCATTGATTCATATTTAAGCTAAAACTTTAAAAAAAAAATGCAGAAGAAAAAGAAAGATAAAATTCAAAATATCGATCTACTGAAACATGAGCAATAGCATAGTAAAAGAACAAAAGGTGGTTAAACAATTTTAACTACGTAATTTATATTTTTACAAATTTTTATTTATAATAAACAGCAGAAACTCCTATTTGTTTATATCTACACTAAAATGTAACAATACAGCGTAGATGAAACTGAAAATGGCGCGCTCGTTTCAACCATGTGTTAACCACATATAATGGGCACACACCTCCATTCACACAAATCTGTCGCATCTTTCCTTTCAACTAGTTTCATACTGTTTTTAAACTTAGGACATTCGCAATCAAACCATAATTCATGCACCATTCTATCACATATCTTTCGCCCTTATCTTACAACCGATTCAAATAAGTAAAATCCACACGTTCAACTCTTTTGACACCAACCATTTTGCTCACACAATCTACTAGAAGCACAGTGAAATGATGAAAATTAAAAAGCATGCTTAAATACTGTAAACTGTAACCTTTAAACCCTAACGATTTTCACCACGAGAAGAAGTTACCAGATTTGGCGCAATTTCGCTTCATTTGGCGACTGGCCCCTAATCTGCAGTCTAGCCCTGTAACCTATTTCTACATCTAAGAGAGACTGAGTTTTATTATTGCATCTGACTTCATTTTAATGTTCTTGTTGGAAGCAATGTGGGTACTCTTCTGTTATCGGAACAGGATTCATAAACGTATGAATGTATGCATGTACATAGGTATGTTATATGTGTGTAAATATATGCACATATATACAAAAAAAAAACATGCATTTCTGAAGCTGGTCCCAATTCAAATAAGGAAGAGAAGAGTATCACAATGGTAATTGAACAAAAATCAAGGTAAGAGCAATGGTTGCAACCTTCGAACAAATAAATCTGTTGAATCCGACGGGTTACCATGCTTGAACTATTATCGCCAATGTTGGCGGCGTTTACATTTAACGGGTGCTTTGCGGAAAAAAACCCTCGCAATGTATTTCATGTCATGAGATTTTACTTGATTTTATACCTGCAGTCTTCCTTCGGTAAAAGTTTACAATTGGGTGCCCCTTGCATTTTGGCGATTCTGTTTTGACGCTAAGATCGGCGCCAGGAAGGCACAATTTCAAGATGGCCGCTACACAAAACCAAAATAAGAAGTCAAAGAATTCCACAAACTCCGTGTCAATGTACACATCGACCTATTTTCACTTAAAAAACATCAGAGAATTGCACAAACTAGTCATTGCAAATTGCTTTGACTTTGTTCATGTACCAACCCATTTATTTTCACTTAAAAATATCAAGACGCTAAAATTAAGTTAAAATTCTCATAGTAACCAGAAATGGGGTTTCATCGCCAAAACTGAACAAAATTTTTCGGCAATCGAAAGGGCACCCATTGTACACTAGAGCCCTTTCTTCATTAGATTTTACCTCATTTGATAACTGTAACGGAAGCACTTCCGCAAAGCGCCCGTTGGCGCTTCGGCAAAGAACCCGTTGCCGCCGTTGCAGTTATACTCCGCCAAGCTCACCAACAGTTGATCGAAGTCGACGATGAGCGGCGTACGGTTATTAACACATGGAAGTAAGCCGCGTGAACGTGATATTTAGTGCATATAATCAAAATAAGTTAAATAATAACAATACATAAAAGCATATGGATGTAAAATTAACCGATTAAACGTGATATACGAAAATAATTTGTATTAAATTAAAATAAGCACGGGAAACAATATATTAAGCTTAACAAAGTAAAATAATAATCTAATAATGAAATCTTTGTAATAATGAACTCTTTTCTTGACAAAGTTATCTATTTAATGGAAAAAATTAGTAAACTTCGGATCTGTCTTTGAATTTCTTTAAATATTATAAAATTCCAAAATATTCCTGTTTTTAACCGTGCAGTTTCTAAGGAAATTATAAAAGCATAAAATCAAAAAGTACTTTTATAGTTTATATCTTTATTGTGTAATTTCAAAGTACTTCCAAAACTATGAAAGTCTGTTATCAACACATAAATGAAATCAGCAAATATTCTCATTTTAAATAGAAACTGAATTGCAACTATCTGACTATATAAAAGTTTTTTTAGTAATAAATTATATTCTTCTCATACTTCTTTCTTTTTTATTTTATAAATGTATCGCGCAAAAAAATCAAAATATTCGTGTTTCCGATTATCATTCACTCCCTCTCGCCATTATTTTCTCCAAGCATCTGTCTCCGAAAACTTCACTAATTATATGAAAATGTTTCTATCTATTCATTGTTATCAATTCATAAAAATAACGTGAAAATCCGAAAAAATAGTAAGAAATATTTGAAGAAAAGTTTAAATGTGTAAATGCGAACAGCGAAGGTGGTAATTGAACAAAAATCAACGTAAGAACAATGGTTGCAACCTTCGAAAAAACGAATCTGTTGAAGCTGACGGGTTTACTAGGTTTGAACTGTTATCGCCAATGTTGGCGGTGTTTACATTCACCGGGAGCTTAAAAGTAAACCCACTGACTAAACTATCTTTCATTAATAAACTGTCATGAATATATTTTTATTGTTTGTTCTCTCTTTATACAAAATACAGTATATAAAAATTATGTCTGGTGCAACTGATTTATCCTAGCCTATCCTTATCGAGAGTGTATTTCACTTTGGAATAGCACGAATTAATAGAATTTCGCATTTTATTGAAATTCAGGCCGCGCGTAAATGCTGTTTACCTTCGCTTTAAGTTAAGAGAAACTCAGTTCATCGCAGATTCCTCATATATGTTTCAAGGTATTCTGCGGCGAACTGGCACTCATAAACTAGAATGGAGACTTAGTTTACATGGGAAACTGTTTCGAGTTGGGCCTCCAGTAACCAATTTATCTACATGCACATATATGCAAAAATTAAGCAGCTTACTTACTGGGATTTTATGTGGGCAGTCCCAGGGAGCTGTTGCTTCGTACCGTCCGCTGCTTCCATTACAGCTGAAGGTTATAAATCACATTTGAAACGGCCGCAACACGTGACAAACAGACAGACAGACAAAGAAGACAGATGTCTTGTTTTGCACCCGCTAAGTCTTTCTGCACCGATGGGCGAAAAATCAAGCTTAGGTGCGAAGGAAAGGTATATAGAAAGGGAGACAATTTCGAGTTTCAGAGGACAGTAAAAATGAATCTCGTACACTTTGTACGAGTTCAAAAGGCCAGAACGAAAAGTCGGGACAAAATAAAATAAAAATAAATGGCCCAAATGTAATAGGAAAAAAAATTTTTAAAAAAAAAGGGCCTATAGAAAGAAAAGAAAAAGAAACAGAAAATTTTCCTAAAATACGATTGCTAATTAATTTTTTTTTATTTGTTACACATAATATTTATTCATTAATTTAACCCTCATAATTTATTAAGGCATTAGTTTAACAAATTCAGGCCCACTGTATTTATGTTAGCATATAATTCTAAGTATGAGAACTGAAAGAGATCCTAGTAACAAAGATAACAGTCTACTGCACTTATCTATGCCCAAAATCCCTATTTTTCCTCTCAAGAAATTCCTAAGCAAGTAACGGGGCCTTCGAAGGGTAACTGTTGATTGACTGCTGATAAGGAACGTAGCGTCTCTACGGAATAGTTACGAGAAAAGGAACCACATGATTTAAAGCAATATACTAACTATCGTATAATGCTAGAAACTAATGAAAATAATGACTAAATGAATTTAAGGGCACTTTCAAGATATAGGTTAAATTAAATTTAGAGAAAGGAAGGATACTTATCTGGATGCTTTATCCCTTCTTTTACTTCTGTCTTGTAGAAAATAAACAGTGGTGAATAAACAGTTTTCTTCTTTCGTTTGATTGAAGAGAATCTTCAGTTGATGGGTGAGATGTTGCAGAGGAAATGTGTGATATAATTTCTTAGGCAGGTAAGCGTTTATTGACACATACATTAAAAAAATTACGCAGCTATGCTAATTACGCTGCCTCCAACCGTCGGAAATAAACATAACCTCGTTATCCAGCATTTCGCATAGCAAAGATAGCGCTTAAAAAAAAAAAAAAAAAAAAAAAGGCCGCAACACGTGTTAGAATGTTATGTAAACAATCTAATTTGGTTACAGTTAAATCGAGACAACTTGGTTAAAATATGTAATATTTAAAATAACCATTGAAAATGATAATTAGTAATATAAATTAATTAATAATTCTAAGATAGTTGTAGAATATAATTATCATAGAAATAAGTTTTATCAGAAATATCCCATATTTAAAAAAAATGTAGTTAAAATATTGACAAAAATTTGACCTCATTAATATATTATAGGAATGGCAACAGTATAATAACAACATTAAAAAGTGAGACGGATGTTTAATAAAAGTGTCATTTTTATGTTTTTATGTGTATCGTTAGCTGCATTAATTATTTTATAAATTTTCTATAACCTTTCATTCCGTAAGATTCTTTGCATTTAAATTCACAGTGTGTTGTAATCCATGAAGTAATACTGCATTGAAAGGTGGGAATTTAAGGTATTAATTATGTATTTGTAATATTAATTTATTAAAAATGAACTTTCAATTGCAAGTTTCAAGAAGTGCACCGGTTGCCAAAAAGTATATAGGGGCGAATGTTTATATTTACATTTATTGTAATATATTAGTACATAATTGTGATAAAAGTGTGTTAAAAATTGCTGTAGTCGCAAGATCGATTTAAGCATATTTAGCCTCTAATGAATTCCTCTGTTTTGTGATTTTGTTATTATTTTTGATGTTATTGATGCAGGTATTTATAGTGTCACTGAGGTTATAATATATGCATGTAATAATTTATTTCTATTAATTAACATCAAAGACTACTGTAGGATACTTGTAAAAGCTAAATAAATGTGTCATGTAATGGTTGAGAAAACCGTGTTGCAGAAGAAAATAAAATCTTGCCATACTATAAAACGAAATAGGCATTAAATAAACTAATTAAATCAATGGTTTAGTGCATGAAGCTGTTTTTCTCCCAGGGCAAGGCCCATCAACTGCGAGCAGTTAAGTTGCTGTCCACTGGTAGTTTGATCCAGAGTTTGAATCTTGGCTAACAAGCTGGATGCATGGGCATTTTCGTGGTTTTCCCCATGTGTGATGTGTATATGAGCTAGTTTTCCTCAGAAAGTCCTCCATGAGCACATCCCTTCATTTAGGCAGATAGCCCTCAAGTGCTTTTGCTATAATTAAATAAGCCAGGTCTCCCAACGCAAACAGGCCTCATATCCTTTGCTGTACTTATTTAATTGTCTTCAAAATAAATGGCATAATCAGTGATATTTTATGCTATTGTATCTACACCATTTGAAAAGAAAATTAGAATCTTTATTTACAACTTTATTTTCATCATTTAAATAAGAATGTTAAATATTTTATGACTTCTGTGTAATATTTGTAATTTTAATATAGTGTTGTTCTAAGAATGTATAAATTTTGGTACTTTTCCTGTACTCCTACTAGAAAGTACTGATGTGGCAACCACGTAAGCATGTTGCATATGCATTTGAATAAATGTGGATTTATACTTTTGAAGTCAATGTTTAATTCTTTGATTAATATTTCCTTTTATGTTAACCCCTTCGTGACGGCATGTTGCTGAACTGAAAACCCTCTGCAGACGGGTGTATCATATATGCATCAGTTCAAATATCAATAGCAACTGGGTGATGCACTGATGTATCACCGCTTGCATTAATCTTCCAGACAGGTGTGCCATATATGCACTTTCAAACATACATGTTCTCTTAGAATTTTTTTAAAATCCTTAGATGGTGCTCCGTGTCAACTACAGTTAGCTTATTTGAATGGTGAAAATGCGCTTTAGCCCACTGCTTGGCGATGTTTTGAAAATCGCCAATTCGGTGCGTTTTTGCGAAACGTCTTTGCAATTGCAACCTTCCCGACACGCTCCGTGAAAACCTATTGTAAACAAAACATGGAATTCTAAGGCATAAATTAGTATGGAAACTGTTGCCACAAAAAGATAATAAAATAATATGCAAAACGAACATTATGATCATTAAAATATTTGTCAGTTAGGTTTAAATTAATTATTTACATTTTATGTTGTAATACTTACACATTTTATGCCGTTACATAACGTTCCCGACACGTTCCACGAAAACATAACCAAAATGGCATGGAAGAAAGGAGGAATTTTTTTTAAAAGGGCATTAAAATTACAAACGATACCATGTACACACCTTTCCGTTTTAACTTAAAAAAAATCTGCGAATTGCACAATGTAGGCAACGTACATAAATGAACAAAATAAGCTAAAATAACGAAAATAAATTACAAGAAAATGCCATGTGCACAGCGTTCCTTTTAAACTTAAAAAAAACTTCAGCGAATTGCACAATGTAGGCAACGTACAAACAGTCAGCCATGTTGGCGGATATACGGAGTTACCCATGTTGGCGCGTTTATTGCTCATTCAAAAACAATCGCCACCAAGCAGTGGGCTAAAACGTATTCCAACCATTTGAATATATACATTGTTGACCTTGTGTTCGTGAAGTGCTTTCTGATTCTGATGATACATTTAGATATACGAGCAGATGATATAAAGTAAACAAAACCCATCTGATGGGCAGTTGAGGCTTCACGTGATATAAACATTGAACAGTTTCCATTGCTTCAAATTTATTTTTTGTTTTTTTCCTATGGGAAGATTGGGAGTGGAGCCGTGGATTTAGGAACTCTGGTTAGTATTCAGTTTGCATCTTCTTTAGATAGCAGACTAAGGTTTTTGCACTGGTTAAGAGAATTAAACTAATAGTGAAATGTCTAGGAGAAAGAAGTTTTTAGTGGAAGAAGAGTATGTTTGAATTTTAAAGCCCATGACTGTCTATTGAAGCCCACAAGTGACTATTTTAACACCGAAGACTCTAGATTTAAGTAAGAATAGTGATTTTGATACCGAAATTTTGTCAGACTGAATTGGAAGTTTGTTTTGCTTTCACCTCACAATCCAGCAGAACAGTGGCTACTCCATCATAAACTCAATCTGTTAAGTAATTTAAATGTTATGAATTTATGGGAATAGTAGAAGTAAACTTAATTCAAATTTCTGTGAATGAAATTGATTTCCCCCCTTTTTTTATAATCTAATAAATATAATAGTTGCAGAAACTAATAATTTCTATGAACAAAAGATGAATGAAAATCTATCTTCATCCAAAATCAGCATACTCCTGTAGGTATGCCTAAAATGAGGAGATTTCTAAGATTCATTATTCTGCTGGGAATAATTAAAAAATTTGATGTAAAACTGGGTTTCTTAACTAATGAAATGATAGCGATTAGATTGTCACACACCGTCTCTTTTCTGAATAATTTATTTATTATAATATTTAATCGTATATTTTATTATTTTATACATATGTTTACATATAGATTTAAGTAGGTTTTTTACAACATTTCATTAAGATGAGTGAAATATTTTACTTTGCATTTAGATTTTTTTCAGAATCTCTGGATATTCTGTATTTATGATTAACGTATACACTGGAATTCATTTTCAATACAAAAAGTAAGACCTAAATTTACAGGTGCATGTTATACACTGGATATAAAAATGAGAGATTTAAAAATAAGTAATGAGCATAAAAAATTAGATTTCTATACATACCTAAATGCTGCTTATTTAAAAGAAATGGCATACCTTATTAATTAAAAAATTTTCATTATTGGATAACATGAAATTTCTTCATCTTTGTCTTCTGTTAAATCTTCAGGAACATCATCAAATTCTGTTTCAGCTTTACCATCATTGCTACTCTGACCCATAAATAAATCATCATCTGTTAAGTCTTTGACCAACACCAAATATCTTGCTATATCATGATTTCCATTTTCTTTCACAAAATGAATTACTTTGCATTTAAAACCGGTGCTGTGTTTGTTACTTTTCGCCTGAGCAATAAGGAATACTAGATCCAGCTGTATTTCAACTAAAGCAAATGCTATTTACTAACGTTTTCAATTTTCACTTCAAAATCACAGCTTCAAATGACTACAGAAAGTGAAAACATGTGACTCCTGATTCAGTGAATTCATTCAGATTGGAATTGCATTCTTACTCCAAATTATATCCTCTTTTTCTTGAAATCCTAAAATAGCATTCCTTTGAACATTTGCATTGAGTACAATCCAGTCAATTTGCAGGAATATTTATTCCCTCAAGCATTTAACCCACACACATAGTTTTCCCCATATGGCGTGTCAATTCAGTATACCGCTGTACAAAAAGCTAGGACAAATCTTTGAATAAGTGACCTCAAAAGAAAAGAGCACTGCAGATGTATCTTTTAGGTATCTTCATGAAGAATTGGGTGCACGTTATACAGCGAATAAACCTAAAAATGTAGCTTAAAATTATAGATATGCGTTATGCACTGGTGGATGCTATACGTGGGAAAATACAGTATATTACTGTTAGATACTATGACAGAAAAAATCAAAACAATTGATAAAGAAAATATTAGTAATGTATTTATTTTTAAGTTAGACTTAGCGACAGGAAATATCATATGTTGCGAGATCGTACTACTGCAGCAGCACACTGTCTCCAAGGTGAGTTGTGTTGAGCGGCATACCATCGCATAAGAGGATTTAAGTCCTGATGCATAAATAATACACCCATTATGAAGAGGTAAGTATATTTATTTTTATTTTAACAAATCGTAATAAAGCTTTGAAGTTTGCGTTCTTTTATTTATTACACTGGAGTATATGTTAAGTTTCAACAGTTCTTGGGCTATTATTGTTAAGACTGGTGGGTGCACAGTGGCAGTTCTTTGCATTTCTTTTTTTTTTTTAATAAAAAAAGATCCTTTTTGAATTTACATGGTGAGAACAACAGCAAAAAAAGGGGGGATGTAAATGTTTTATTTTTTAATGAATGTGAAAAATAGGCTGTGCTGGATGCATCATTAAAATAGCTGGTAAAAATATATTTATGGGTGCCCCTTAGCGAAAATTGGCAATTTTTGGCAGTACATGGACACTGAGTTTGTGCAATTCTTTGACTTATTATTTTGTCTTTGTGTAGGGTTGATTTTTGCGGCAAAAATCACCACTACACATAGCCAACATAACTCGTCAAAGAATTCCACAAGTTCTGTTATCCGTGTACGAAATCACTGCCACGCAAAGCCAAAATAACAAGTCAAAGAATTCCACAAACTTATATCCATGTACACATCGACATATTTTCACTTAAAAAACATCATAGAATTGCACAGCCCATGACTTTGTCCATACACATTGATCAATTGGAACTACTCTTATATCAGTCCCCGGTTGGCGACAAATTTCTCGCCAAACACTCCACGACACGCCATTACTATCTAAATTTTTTTTTTACATTTCGGACTTTAAGCCTAAAATGTCTGCAAAAATGCGGTTTTCACATGTGCAAAAACCACGTTTTTACACACAATTTACACTATAAGTCCGAAATAAAAACAAAAAATTTACATAGTAAAAGTGTGAAGTTTCTCACCAAAAATGTTTGACGAGAAATCATGTACACAGCAATCTGTTTTAACTTTAAAAAACATCAGAGAATTGCAGAATTCGTAGCACTGCGCTGAAATAATCGCATAGCTCTGACCTCGCTAAAATAACAATACAGTTCCACAAAAATATACTTCTACCAGCACACCAGTGAACAAATCATTCATTATTAATAACATAATTCCCTTAAAAACCATGTACATAGTGATCTGTTTTAACTTTAAAAAACATCAGAGAATTGCAGAATTCATGGCACCACGCAGAATTCGTGGCACTAAGCAGAAATCATGACATTCTGCAAACCTCGCTGAAATAATAACAATAAATTAAAAAAAATATATACTGTAAGCATAAACACAAACCATGAAGAAATAATTCATTAATAACACAATCATCTTAAATACAATATTCATTAAATACATTACAAAATGCATTAACATTCCCTGAAATACACGAGAAAAAACATAGCTTCACTTACCATTCAAAATTCTTTCGGACTTATGACACGTCATACTCGGCTTCAAAAATCCTCACCAAAAATGTTTGATGAGAAACCATGTAGAACCGCTTCAAAAACTCGGACTCCGATAAAAAATCCAAAAATACGCTTCTATCACCATACACACAGCCGTGAACAAAAGATTCATTAACTACACCTTTCCCCAACCACTTCCTTCAATCTAAGACACGCCATTCCCACGCACACACCGAAACTCCAAACGCAGAACAAAACCACGGCACTCACTCAACTTTCAACGTCAAAAGGGTTGCTATACCAAAAAAATCCCGCCAAAAACCATAGCGGAATACACAATCGTGCCAAAAACCAGCACAGAACACATATCGCCACATATATCCAGGGACTTATATCAGAGTAGAACCGGTCAATTTTCACTTAAAAAGTCAAATAAGCAGCCAATTTTACACTAGAGCCAAACAAAAAATATATAATCTCAGTAAACTACATTTTAAGTCAAACAATGAAATAACATAAAAAAGGAATCCTTATAGCATCTAAGCACTACACAAAGGAAATACCCGCTTACCTTATTTAGAAATAATAACAGCATCCAAAAACTTCCTAAAATTAGCTGAACTAGAATCTGTATACTATCGTTGCCACATAAATTCACAAAAATAACAGTAAAAAATATACTCCATAGTGCCAATATTCTCCAACATTCGAGACATATGCATTTCCCTCCAACAACCATGACACTTATAATTCCGTTGAATTACATCCAAAACCACTTCAAAAAAAAACTTCCACTTTCTCATTGTATACCACCAAATACCCACTTTAGCAGTCATTTTACGATGCACAGCATACAATACATGACTGTAAGTGACCGCCAAAGAATATTTTCCCATCAGTCAAATTCCTCATAATCATACAACCAGTTATGTCATAATAGCATTTAACTACTCAGGTTACCATAAATGAAACAACTTGGTTATAATCCAAGGCACACCCTTAAAAATACTATAACTAAATAAATGTAAACATACCCAAACAGTTCTCTCCAAATGTCTCCAATGAGTTTGTGACTTTTCAGTGTGGATGCAGATAATCAAAAACTAAATAATTTTTGTATACATGAAATGAGAGCTGGGAGGTATCTGCAAGGGAGCAAAAAAGAAATTTGATAATATTGTGATCTAGGAACTTTTGTTATTTTTATTAAGAAAGTAATAATCAATTTAGATTAGTTGGATTATGACAAAGCATAGAAGGCTATCTGCCTAAGGACAGAAGGTAGAAGACTTTTAAAGAGAAACTGTTTGTATTCAAGCTATACATGAGGAAAATTGCAAGACTCAAAGTGATGTTTAGCCCACTGCTTGATTATTTTTTTTTCTCTTTTTTCAATGAGCAATAAATGCGGCAACTGGATGTTTTGAAACTGTGGTAACCATTCATTTGCTTGCATTTCCATGCAGGCTTCATTACAATTTTGTAAACTAGCTATTTTATTGGCAATCTGAGACGACATAGTGGTTTATTTGAAATTTTTAATTGTTAATTTGACTATCTAGCTATTTTATTGGCTATCTGAGATAACATAGTGGTTTATTTGAAATTTTTACTTATTAATTTGAGCAGTTATTTTAGTTGCCATTTTAATGTTCGTACGTGGTGGTTCTCAATCAACTGGTTTTTTTCTTGTGTGTTTTTGTCATTTTTCTGTGTACATTTCATTAAATAACCAATCACTATGGATTTATCTGTGATGCTGACAGAGGTGAGTGAATGTACATCTACATTTATTACTTTATTGTAAGTGTAGTAATTGAATGGTGTATGAAAGTTGGTTTGATTGTTACTTTTTTTTGTTTGTCCGAAGTGTGGTGATAATATCCATTTGTGTGATAGAAAGGGGAGTACGGATGGGTTTGAATGACGATGTAGAAAGCAAAGAAAAGTGAATGTGCATTGTGTTTGTAGGAGTATAAGGAAAGATTCCTAGTTTAGCCATAGCCCATTTGAGTATGTGATATTTTGAGTATTACGAGATGTTGGTTTCTGAAATTGGAAATTAATCTGTGATGCAAGAAATGAAAAGTGCATGAGCATGCTGTTGTTGACTGGTTTATGTTTTGCAGACAAGTGTGTTTGACAACTGTGATGAATGGTAGTATTCCGATTGGTGGTAAAGGAGTGATAGTGTAAGTGGATAAGGATAAGTTAATAAAAATGAAGTATGGAAGAGGAAAACTTGTGGACGGTGATTGAGTGACAGGTCGTATAGAAAGAGGAATGAACAGGTGTTTCTTAGAGAGATTGAGAATAGATGAAAGGTGAGTTTGGAAAGAATGATAGTTGAGTAAGTGTTGCCAGGATCAGCTGTAGTTTCAAACTGCTGGAAGGCATATGGTGGACTAAAAAATTTAAGTTCTGACTAACTGTCAACAGTCTGCACTTCAGGGATCCTGAGACAGGTGCTCACACAAATTTCATAGAGGGTACTTCATCTGGAATCAAACATATTTACATCAGTTTGTCTTTAGAAATTTCTAAATATGGTCAGTTGATATTTCCCTTGTGTAGTTCATATATGCCATAACATGTATTTCCTTTTTTGGTACTTATGGAAAATCCTGTCGGCCACAAGAGACAACGCCAGTCCCGCCAAACCAAAAAAAAAAAAAAAATATACAAGAAAAAACATTCTATTCTTATTTTTCTTTCAAATTTATTGTATTATCATTTATTATATTTAATTTTTCATTAAAAATTTCCATTATTTTTTCCATAATATCGCCATATCGTGGCCATTAACACATTTTTGTGAGGCCAGTAAGGTTCCATAACTTATATTATATTATTCAACAGCATGCTTTTCTGTAGTAGGCAGGTCCCAAATTTTAATCATTTTTTTATTTTTCGAAAATGCGTGATAGAGGGAAGAGAAAAGAAAAGGGGAAAAAAGAGAGAGGGGGGAAGGAGTCTTTACTCAAGAATAATAACTAACACTTGTAATCAAGGTTACACAAAACCCAGCGTATTTGAAGAAGAGTTTTCCATTTTTGGCAAAAAATCGCATAGTTTGGCGTCTTTCCGTTAATAGGCAAAAATGGTTGACAGGTTTATACTTAAGTACCCCTTTTTTATGTTATTTCGTAGTGTGATTTAAAATGCAGTTTACTCAACTTCAATTGGCTACAGATTTTGTTCAATTTTGGTAATGAGCAACTTTGTTCTAACATTATATGACGTCAACATTCTCCTGATTTTTTAAAGTGAAAATAAATCGGTGTGTACGTGGACAAAGGGAGTGCGCAATGCCGAGTTTGTGCAATTATCTGATTTTTTTAAAGTGAAAATAGATTGATGTGTAAATGGATACCGAGTATGTGCAATTCTTTGACTTGGTTATTTTGGTTGTGTGTAGCGGCCATCTTGAAATTGTGGCTAGCTGCCCAATCTCCAATTTTCACCTAGAGGCACCCTGAAATATATTTTTACCAAAAATAACTGGCGACCTTAAAATTAACTATTCTAGATTTGATGCTTTCCACCTGAATTCGTCTGTTCTCCTAAATTCGAGATCCTTCCATGTTATATAACATTGCTTGAAAAATGAACTAAAACCCAAAATTAACCAATCATAGCTTTTTTCTACAAATGCATTTACTTCAGTATAAATACTTCTTTGGGAGGTAATTACATCACTTCTTCATGCCTTTCCCTAGCTTCCGTCAGTGCTAATGTATTCTGGCTGCTCTGCTGGTTCACCTAAAATAGCAATGTATCCCAGTTAATCTGTGTATGCAGAAATTATTATAATTGTTTATGATTAAAAGGTATATTGTCTATAAAGAATTATTCTAATGGCCTAGAAATAAAGATAGTAATTAGCTGAACTGGTTTTGTGTCAACATATATTTCCAGTCTTGCCGCTATGCCATCACGACTACACATTAAATCATCACATATATTTCATGCAGCTAACTTGAATCAAACTACCAGTGTTTAACGATCTCATTACTCAGCTGCTGGTGGGCCATAACGAAATTAGTTTTTTGGTTAAGATATGGTTGTAGCTATTCTGCTTTTAAGAACAACTTTGTGATTTGTATGTTAGTTTATTAAGTCTAATAATGTATGAAAAAACATATTTTTTCAAACTTGCATTTTTTTATTTTAACCTTTTGATAATCGAAATTGCATATTTTTTGTTACATATTTCAGAATTATGTGTATTTGAAAGTTAAAATACGTAGCACATTTGGGAAAGCAAGATTTTTCTAAAAATAGGATTTGTACATAAGAATAGATTTTCGTAAAAATCAGTTCTCAAAGTGATCATATAAAAACAAAAATTTTGAAAATAAATCTTGATTAAATGACACTTAACATTATAGAATACCAATCTAAAGTGTGTGTACAATAAATAAATTTGTAAATTATTTGATGAATATGCATATAGACTAGTATGAGAACATTATATATCCTCTATATGTTTAAAAAGTGCAAAAATATGTAAAAAAAATGTGCTAGAAATTAAGTTTAGAACGGTAAAACTAGATTCTAGCCAATAAAACAATTCCAGTTTAAGTCCTGCCTCACATTCTTTGCACTAAATTAGTGTTTCTGTGCAAATTTTTTTGCCTCTTGCATTTTTTTTTTCAGTAGCAATCAGCACACTATCTGTGAGGCTCTCTTTTTATAGGATTATGTAGCTTGCTAAATGACGAACTATCAATCTTAAACAGATGATAGTTGAATCAGGTCTTCCACGTGTACCACATATACTATGTGTTTCCGTTCATACATTCGAAACTTTAACTAAGAGTAATGCTACCTGTTGTCCAAAATACAATCTAAATATTGAAGAAAATGCATTATCAACAATTAAATGAGGTAAAAGCAGAATATGCTTTAAAATAGATGGAAAATTGTGTATGTATGTGTGAAAATCACTGGATGAGAAAATTTTGTTACTTTCATGTTGCTCATGGAAATCCTGGGATAAGCAGCCAGAGGGTTAAACACTAAAGTAGAGTGCTATTTTTTTAATGATCGGTTTCTTGTCCTGGAGCTATTTATAAGAAGTCATCAAATCCATCATTCTTTTAGCTGCATAATTATTGTCCTGGGTGTGTATCGCTGAAATTAGATATGTATTGCAACTATGAAAAAAAGAGGAAAGACATACAGGAACATCCGAACTTTATACAGGATTTGTATCCTTACTATGGAGTTTAGAATATCAGTCAGCCTCTGCTAACCACGATACCATCCAGGGTAACAGACAGAGTATTATTATTTGCAGTATGCAAATTATGTTAAGCTCCTGGCCATATATAAACAGTTGCAACTTTGATTATATAAATGTGGGGGAAAAATCACAATTATGTCTTGAATAATCAAGTCTTTATGAACATGTTGACTGCCGCGGGAGATCACTGGTGGCTGGCACTCGACTTGGCTGCAGTGCCATGGGGGCCACAGGTGACTGGCAACGCGATCAATAGTAAAAGTAGATAATTAGAGTAAATATTGATACTGATAAATTTGTAAATAATATTATTATTACTAGAATGGTTTAATAAATCGCAAAAATGGACTGCAGTGCCTCGGGTCATTGGTGACCCCCACCATGAAAAATGCATTTAACATGATTATATAACTCATCTTCTGTAGATAATATTTCAACATAATATACATCACATAATAAAAAATTCATGTTAGCGGCATGAGCAAACCACGTAAAGTGTGCATGGAAGTCAACATGTTAAACAGTTTAAAAAATATTTTATATGGCATTAATTCATGATTTGTCTATTACATTAATTTATGATTTTCCTATCATTCTCACCACTATTTAAACAGCTCA
Source organism: Stegodyphus mimosarum (assembly GCA_000611955.2). Lineage (NCBI taxonomy): Eukaryota > Metazoa > Arthropoda > Arachnida > Araneae > Eresidae > Stegodyphus > Stegodyphus mimosarum. The sequence continues at coordinate 739,343 of KK114248.1, read as the reverse complement.
TTTTAAATGTATGATCTTGCATCTTATATCTTGAACTCCTTAGAACTAATTCTGAATTCATAACCAAAGCACTCAAGATGGTTTTTCGTTCGAGTGACCAGCAGGCCACCCAGCTGGCCAAAATTGCGTGCTGTTTCTAACATCTCTTTAAAATACACAATCATCTAAGGTGCAGTTTTCCCAAATGCATTTTATCAGCTCATTTTTATTATGGACCAATCTTGTCATAAAAGGATTCTTTTTTGGTTCCTTATTTTTAAGTTAAAGGTGACTAAGTACACTCTCATTGGCTGGTAAAAGATCCTTTGTTAGGAACTAGAAACAATATCATTTGAAATTTTTACTCCTGTTTGCTCATTAATGAGCTGGAAGGGGAGAAGAAATTATTGTGAATCTAAAATGGAATTTCAGACATTTTGTTATTTTAATCAAACAGGTGAGCAAAACCTTGATCTTCAAATGGTTAAATTAGTTGCCTGTATTATATTTTAACATAAAACTGTTTTAAGTACTGAATCAGAAGTTGAATGCAAAGATCAGATAACTGTTTTTTTTTCCTTGTCTTTTTTGTCCAAAAGGGCTATTAGTCTAAAAATGGGATATTGTATTTTGGCACTTTCATGTATTGTTTGTCTTTTCATTCGTGTATGATGCCATTCAGAAAAATGTAAGGTATTAGTTCAGAGTTTTAATGTGTTAATAATTATTACTCTTTCATATTAAATCTGTCTGTTAGTAGTTAACAAACTAAAGTATTTAAAAGCCATAGATATGTATTTTAAAAATATTATTGTTTTACTTTTTAACGGGATCAGTATAAATAAAAATGCATCTAATCTTTTAAAGGGTACTGGGATATAAAATACACCGGATGTTTGTCATTTTTTTAACCTTCTAAAAAATGCTAATTTTCCTTCACCAAAAGCTGTAATCATAAGTTTCAAGTGTTTCTTTGTAATTCTAAATGGCAACATTACCCTATGACTGCTCAATATTTTGCATTTATGAAATTAATATGCTTCATTCCAAGGTATCATGTTTGAAGATTCCATAAATTTTATTGGAGAGGGAAAAAAGTTAAAAATCTGCAACTATATGATGTACACATGCTGAATCTTTACTTATTTACTGCATTTCAGTGAGAAATAATAATTAAAAGAAGATATATACTGGCGCCCGAGGGTACCACGCCAATAGATGGCATCATCAAGCTTCTCCTTCTGTACTCTGTGAGGTGACAGAATTTCTTTATATTATATTTGTTTATTATTAATTTACCGGTTGTTTAGGATTCAATATTTTGTTCATGGGGATGGGAAGTTTATTGACCCTATGCTAAGAATGAATAAAAGTATTTTACTTTCTTTTTATTCTTTGCTCACTCCAGTCGAGCTTCTCATTTGTCTCTGTTTAGCTAAAATTTTTATTTCACCACTTCATGCTTTTCCAGGATTGCCTCGTCGATTTCAAAATTGTCATCTATATTGCACAGTTGTAGGGGTTAAATGTGGCATGTAAACCCCGAAACACACCTGATGCTTTGTGTTTTCCAAAATCTTAGAATACAGCGAAAATGATAGAAGATGATTAACATCTAATTTGTCATGCAGGAGTCACATGATCTTCACAAAGAGGCTGTGATAACATCACTCAATAGAAAAACTTACTTACAAACAAGGGAAATAGAAATGCACTTTAAGTCCCTCTCTTAGCGAATTGGGAAAACTGCTGATTTGAAAGCATGCTTTTATGCCTTAGGGTATTGTCTTTGTTAATTTCAGATGAGAAAAAAGGGAACACAAGAGAAATTTCCCCCCTGGGTTAGGATGCAAGTATGTAATTTCTGAAATAAGTGTTGATAGTTGGTGAAAGGTGGGAAAATATTTCTAAGGCCAATTTTAGATACTTTCAAAGGAGGGAAAAAAAGGGTAAAGTATTTGAGGATTTTGTTTTTGTTTTAATGAAGCATGCTCTTTTTATATAAAGCATAATATATAATAACTTCAAAAATGCAACATAGTTTTTCATCTGAGTCGTAGCATTTCATTTTTCAAATTTTTATATTTCACCTCCTTTTAACATCGCTATAGTTCAATTATAGCATGGTATGGTTTACGCATGTAGGGTTATATTTGCTAAATTTTTTCATAAAATAATAATATTGAATTTAAATCACTTTCAAAAGCTTTTTACCCATATTTTTAAATTTCTAGTGAACTTTTAAACATTTTTGACTTTAGACTTGCATAACTATATTCAAGCACCCATCTCTATAGATGCATATCAAAAGTACACAAAAATATATTAAAAATCAAAAATTAACAATTGGCAGCTACCTGGAAAAAAAGTCTTGGAGGGGCACCGGTATAAAATATACACCAGATCTCCAAATTCAAGATTTCATTCTAGATTTTTTTAAGTCTCAATTTTGTGGTCTTAGGGTCCATAAATTACAATTCATGCAAAAGTTTACCACAATTTAAAATATTTTATGTACTGCCCCTCAAAGGGTTAATTCATAATATATCTAATTAAAAGCACTAAATATTTTTATACAATATTGCATATTTTTCACATTTTAAATACGTAAAAGTTATTTTTAAATTTTTAAAATTGATTTTTAAATTGCAGTGTCATGTAATGAGTAGCTGAAATTTTTAAAAATCTTATCTGTTAGAATGAGATAAAGAGAATCTTATAATCAGCAGCTTGCACAATGAATGTCCTGCACAAACAAATGTGCACTTTGAAAAATATCCTGTATTGCAAATTGCATGCAGATACCACACAAATTGTTAACGCATTAAAACTCTGAACTAAATTTGTGTTATTTCCTATTTCCGTGTAAAAAATTCGTCTTTGCATAAAAAGAACTGTAGGGAAGGCCATGTAAATATGTTTCTTAATATTATATAACCCGTGTTGAATAGTTTTTTAATACAAACATGGATAAGCTGAATGCTTTAATATGATTAAATTTGTAGTGAGGAGAACACAAAGGGCCCATTTTACTGCAACCATTAATTGTAATTACTTTATATTCTAAATATTAAGATAATTCTTAAAAGATTTGTTAAAATTCAAACTTGATTTTTTCATTGGCTACTCAGTAGGTACAGATATACTTTTTTTTTGCATTATAATCATGACAAAGAAAGGTGCTTCTGATTATCTGCACCTACTACAAAAAGTTGCTATTCAGTGATGAATTTATTGAACTAACAAAAAATGTTTGTCCAGCTATTTTTATGGCTTATAAGTGCTGTTCTGTTCATAAATAATAATAAATAAATGTATTTTTGAAGAAACAAATTTTATGAGAAAAGACAATAATTTATGTAGTTAATATTTATATTTTTACACAGACAGTGGATACTGTTTATCAGAACTACCGTTATATATAAAGCATGTAGTATGTGCATGCATGGTCTTTTTGCTATCAGATGTATATTGAAAAGTACACTCAAAACTGCAAATTTAAACCAAGGTTTGAATAATCTGAATGTACAAAAAAAAAAAAAAGAGGACAACATTTATTCTATCACTTTTTTGTTGCACGACATATGTGATGTAATTTATTTTTCATACATTTTAAAGAATGGACAAGTGGCTTTCAGGAAGATAAAATTTAATTTTTTTTCTTTGCCATTAAAGATTTCTGAACTTTTATTAATAAAATAGTATTTTTAGAAATTTTGTAAAAAAATGCATGCAATAAATTACAGTGGTACTTCAGTATATGTCTGCTTTAAAATAAGTCCAACGTTATATATGTTTGGAATATGACTCATGTCTGATGAGTCATGAATGACTGTACATACTACTTTTGTTTACCTCTTTTAAGAGAATCTTTGACAAGTGTTGCATGTAATTGTGATAGTAAATATATGGAAACCTCTGATGACAATCTGTTCTCAGCCATATGTAATTGCATTTATATTAGTTGCCTCAGTGTTCTTACATTCTTCTTAGTGTTAGTTCCTCATTCTTCTTAGTGTTAGTGTTACTGTGGTTTGCTTTCTAGATTCTCATGTATGAATACAAATTTTTTATTCATTTTGTGAATTAATCGATCATATTCTTTATCCATATTTTTTACATTTCTGGAATGATCAAATAATGTCACTTTGCCAAAATATTCTGAGGAGAACGCAGAAGGAAAAATCTTTGGATAGATTTTTAATGAAAGTTAGACCTGGTGGTCCTCAATCAGATCCAGTAAGGATCTGATAGAAAAAAAGAAATAAATAAATGTGGTAAATTTTCATTCATGTACAGTAGATATTTCATTCACTACATTTGTATTTTAGTATTAAATGGCATTTATAACTGCAATGGGATTTTTTAATATGAATAGATTAATTATTTTCTATATTTATTATACAAAAAGCTCATTTTGTATAGTCCAGTATGGCATAAGTCCAAAAATCTGGAACACATTAATGATGTATGCTGAGGCATCTCTGTTATTTATGGCCACATGTAATACATGGCAACTGTAAATTTTTTAATGTAATCTAAGAATGGTTAAACAATGTCTTTCCATCCTTCTCCTATTAAAATGAATTATTTACCAATATAAAATTCAAAATTTGCTCTTCATATCTATGAGAAATATTTGTCTACTAATGACAATCAGTTAGCAGTTGTTACTCCAGTAATAAGATTGAGTAATATTGGTGCAGATAATTAAACCACATACTTTTCTGTGTATTTTACTGTAAAAAAGTACTAATTCAAATAGTTAACATTTACATTGTAGTCTAAACATCTTTACCTTAAGAATAAATAAATTTTCCTGTACCTTCTTTCTTTCTTTTTTAAGTTGAACTTACTATTTGTAGAGTTTAATATCAGATTGAAAGAACTGCATGAGGAAACAAAGATTTTCATGTTATAAAGCCATTCCGTGTGTATTTTTTACTCGGAAAAAAACAAGTATAATTTGGTAGAATGTTTAGTTTATGAAATTATTTATTTAAGTATGAATAATTTTTATTTCAGTTCAAAATTAAAATCTGCACATTTTATTTCAGGAACTACTATGCATTTAAATTTGGAAATCTTTACTGACTTTTGATGTAAAAAGAATTTTGAAAAATTCTTCTGTCTTTTGATGCGATAAGAATTATAACGTGAACTTTGTGTGAGTAATACTAAATCTGGATTACAGTTGAAGTTACATTGATGTGCAAATTTCATAAATATTAAAAGAATTTATTTATTTATTTTACAAATGCCAAACGTTAGCATTTAAGCCATTAGTTCATGGCTCACCAGTACTTTTTAACAATATCCTCATACCAAGAAAGTGCAATACAATTATTTAAATGTTCAAAAAATCCCCAAACTGTGTTTTGTGTATGTTGTTTGTCTGTTGTTGTGTGTTTTGTACTGGAGTATTGGATTCCCCAAACTGTGTTTTGTGTGACTGATTGCAGTCACACAAAACACAGTTTGGGGAATCCAATACTCTAGTTCTGTAGAGGTGGTCTCACAAAGAGTCGTGTCCACTCAGACATCTAAATAGAGCTACCACTGTGTGTCTTGGAAAACTGGGTATTAAAGTTGTCTCTTCCCCCAGAATTCTCCAACTCTTATCCATAGCACATTGAATCATATCCTGCTTAAGAATTTTCTTAAGAGTCAGGCTAACAAACAATTTAGTCATATGAAAGGAAAGCGGTTGATTAATGTGTTGCTTTATGAAAGTTCCTTTCTTAGCCAAAGTTTCAGCTTTTTCATTTCTCATAATTCCACATTGGGCTGGAATCCATTGGGAAGAAATTCTGTGTGCCATTGCCCTAAGCAAAGAGTCTAAGATTCTTTGGGAACTATTTTGATAATTCAGAAGAGCTTGAAGTGCATTTTTGGAATCTGACAGTATGACTGCCTTTACAAAAGAGTAGCTACGAATCGATAGTTGTTGAATAGCCACAACAATAGCTTCGATTTCACCATCAAAGGCAGTAGTAAGAGGTCCGATTGGTAAGTAAAAACTGAGAAGCTCGCTACCACCTCCAGCACCATACATTCTCTCTAACATAGAGCCGACATTGTAGACATGCAGCCACTCATTTTGGGGATAGCAAACCTCAATAGTTTCCATTGCAATAGATCTTAATTGGGAATCACTCATTTCATTTTTAACAACTCTTTGAATAAGATCAAGATTTATATTCAAATTCAAAAAGTCCAAGGGACAATGGGGATGAGGTAAAATCGGATAATCTCGGCTCAACTCCAAAGTATCAGATTTTCTCTGAGCAGCCTGTCTCTGTATAAAGCCAATCTGAGTTTCAAAATTCCTAGAAATTTATTTTAGTTCCTCCAGAAAGGGTTGTTGGGCAAATGCACCAGCTTCTGGTGTAATAGGATCGCTTTTATATTAATACAATTATGAACAGGTTCCAAACCGGTTAAAAGCTGCATTGCAAGAATAGGGGTAGATCTCACTGCCCCAGTAATTATGCCTAGTGCTTGGTTCTGGAAGACTTCGAGGATATGGACTACATTCTCCGGAGCCATGATGAGGATCTTGCTATAATGACCAATAATTGGTTGAGTGTATAATTTGTAAGTAGTCGTCAGTGTCTCTCTGTCACAGCCCCACCTTGAGCCAGCCAAACGTTTTAAGACAGAAAGTCTTCTTATGGTTTTACTTTTCAAATGTTCTGCATATTTCCTCCAATTTAAGCACGGATTGAGGATTCAACCTAAATATTTTGTCAAACTGTTATGTTGAACATCTGCATCCTTATATGTCAACTTCAGGGTAAAAGTCAGTCTGCTCAGAGTGAAGAACTAGCATGTGCTCATATCCTGATTTCCTCTCATTCCATTTTTTGACACCAGTATTCCAACTCTTTCAGAGCACTATTAAGAGTCTTATTTATCCTGCTTTTTTTTAGAAGCACTACTCCAGATAACCAAATCATCAGCAAAAAGGGCAGAATCCACCCATGGTGCCAGAGTCTTCGGTAAATCATTAATAAAAAATTAAAAAGATTTGGGCTAATGATCGTTTCAGTCTGTTTAAATCTAGAAACGTTACAGCCATTTCTAACAGCAGAAAAATGCTGTGACTGAAAATTCTTAATTCATTAAAAACATCCTGCCATTTATTCTCAAGTTCTGTAATTTCTGAATAGTACATAGTTTCCATACTTTATCATAAGCTGATTCAAAGTGTATGAATGTTGCCAGGACAGACAAGCTATTGTCTAAAGAATCCTTAATGGCTTGACTAACATAAGACACCTGCTTGACAGTGGAATGATATTGTCTGAATCCAGCTTGTTTAGGAGACAAGAGACTGTTATTCTCCAGAAACTAAGTTAGTCTAGAGACTGTCATCTTTTCCATAATCTTCGACAAAACGCTAGTCAATGCAATAGGTTGATAGCTTTTAATATTATCTGAAGGTTTATCCTTTTTCAAATTAGCAATAATAATGGCTTTTTTCCACATGGTGAGTACATAACAGTCCCAACTAAAATTAAAAATAGATAGAAGGAACGTTTGAGCATTATATCCTAGATGTTTGATAAACCCTGGATGTATATTAACTGGGCCTGGACTTATTCCATCTTTAGGAAATTAATAGCTTCTAATTCTAAAATGTCAAAGTCTCATGGCAGTCCTTGATCAATTTCTTCATCAGCTTTTAATCTCTCATAAGTTCACCACTCAAACGTTAATTAGAAACAAAAAAATTCATAAAAGCATTAGAAATATCCTTTTCAAATTTTAAAGCCTTTGCTTTAAAAATTATTGGTACCCTTGAGGAAAGGGGGTCATCACGTTTCAATTTATTTACAAATTTAAAAACTTCAGCATCATCTTTATGATAGTCAGTATTATTTATAAAAATACTAAAACTCTTGTGCTTTTCTAATTTGATTTCTTTATGGAGAACTGCAGTACTTTTTCTCCAGTTTCTGACATCTTCTAGGTTGTTAGAATTTGCAGCCTTAGTACGGACCTGAACTGACTGTTCCCTTAACAGAGTGGGTTTGTAGTTCTGTTGTTTACCTCTAGGTATCCAATGTTTAGCCACTGTTGAAATGGTCTTGCAAAAATACAACAAAAAGGAATCTACATTTGTTTTTCTATATTTTGTTGGTTTAGTAAAAGGAACCTCCAATTCATCTCAGTAAGCCTTCCATTTGGCCTTTCTGAAATCCTACCTGTTCTTAAAATAATACTGCTGTTTAGATATTTTCCCCTTAATTCAGAATGAAGTAACAATAATGCAATGGCCAGAGCCAGGATCAGAAATCTTTTCTCTGTTACAAATGCAATTGCATAGCTCGTTAGTGATTAGTTATTTGACTTGCTGAATTATAATTTTTGAGTATAACTTATTATTAGTAAAAAATCCAAAAAGATTAAGCAGAAAGAGGAAATATGGGCAAATTGTGAGCAAATTAAAAAATATGAGAAAAGTTAAAATAATAATAAAAAAAAAACACAAGAAGTGTATGTTTTTTTTTTAAATATATTTCAACACACCTCTTCACAACGAGTTAGCTGCTTAGAGGGGAAGCAGCAAACTCTTTCTCTTTGTGCTAAAGAACAAGGGACAGTTTTTCAGTAGCTAAGTAGATATTATGAAGTATTAAAAATATCCTTTATTAATTGCATTAATTATTATTATGATGTACACTTTGCATAAGAAAAAAATGGGGCAGTTCTATATCTCCCGTTCTACCAGACTAATTGCCGAAATTTAACTTGCATTTTCCATGTATCGAAAGCATGACTCAAGATGTATTAAATTTATACATAGCATTATTCTAACATAGGTATTTTGACACAAAATTGGACTTTTTCTGAAATAACATATCTGTTTTGTTTTCCCATATTTCGATTCTATGACTCAAATTATGCCTAGCTATTAAATTTTGTAATTTTTGGGGAAAAATATATAAAGGAATTAAAAAATTTATCTTGGCACATTTTTTTCAGTTTGTGCCTAGAATATTTCACTTGGTGAAATTCTTAATTTATAGCAACCTATTTTCCTTTCCCTTTTTTTCATTGCACATGAGTGGAAGAAGAGGTGTATCATCCAAACTTTCAAATAATTTTAACTTAAGTGCTTAAACCACATTCGAAGTTTTATTGCTTATAACAAGTATGCTAAATTTCAAAATGGGCCTGTATATAAATTCACGTATATATTTAGAAATTTTGAATAAAAACTTCTAATTTTTTTGATGGTATGCTTAGAAATACATCTACTTTAAGATGATGGTAAAATTTTTTAACTAATAATTCAAAATTTTTTTCGAAAAATTTATAAAAATTATTTAAAAATACAAATTTTAAAAATAAATCATAAAAAATGGGCAAATTTTATTTGGAATGAACCTAAATTTTGAAATTTGAAAGGAAGTATCAAATAAGTTTAATTCAAAAAAAAAAAGAGATATTAATAAATATATACCAAATTCAATTAACATGGAGGAGCTAAAATTTTGGGGAGCTAATTTTTTAAAAACTACTTGTGCGATTTTTGCAGAACTTGGTACTTTGGCATAATTTTAGTCATAGAATTGAAATATGGAAAAAAAAAGTTGGTATGTTATTTTAGAAAAAGTCCAAGTTTGCGTCAAAATACCTATGTTAGAACAATGCTATAGGACTCGGCCCGTCGGGCTGGGGTCTAAAGCGGGTATGACACTGCACCGCGACTGGGTGAGACTGACTGTGAAAGTGCTCTGATCACACCCGAACCAGCATTGGCGGCCTGCCCGTGGAATACCTCAGCTGCACGGTGCAGCACACAAGGCATAAAGGTCAGAGCTACCATTTCGGCAGGCAACTAACAGCTGATTCAAAACTGGCATGGACTAAGGGAATCCGACAAAACATAAAAGTTTAACATATAAAATAAAATTTAATTTAAAATAAAAATATAATTTAAATTCCCAAAAGGATTAACTATTAAATTATATTGTACATCAAAATTATTTTTAATTAGTTTAATGACCTCAAATATGTATTATAAAGTAACTTTTCAAATTTTTCAATAGAATTCTTTTAAAGTCTCACATTACCTTTCAGCATAAAAACTTCCTAGTTTTCCAAATTTCAAAATTTGGCAGGTAGGCTAGTTGAAAAATGCGCGTAAAAGAGGTGCTTATGTTTTATTGCAACCACCTTATTAGTGGCCAGATTTTTAGAATGTGTCAGACTCTGGTAACTATACATATAACGATTCTTCAGGCAACCATGCTCATAACAGTCCTTGAGTCAAGCAAGGTGCCATTTTCATATGCATTCTTTTTGTTGTATTCCAAGTTCCATTATAAACAAATAGTATTATTTTTTGTCTTAATTTTGAAATATGGTCTTGGAAATTTGCAAACACTGAAAAAAACTGTGATATAATATCTGCAAGAGTACAGAATTTTGCCGCAAAGTTTTTCAGTGAAACAACAAGCAGATGCATCTGGTAGATAGTCACTGTTGCAAAGGTTTTTGCATGTAGCCAAGTTGCATTTTTAGTGAAAACAGACTGTGTACTTGGAGAGAAGAATACAAAAAAAATTACAAAAAGATTTGGAGAAGAATCCAAGTGTTTTATTTTTTCAATGTATCACGCAATCCTTATTTAATAAGTGAAATGTTCCCTAATTATCATAAATTAAGGAAAAATCACAAAAATAGTGATAACTCCCTCAAAAATAAGCCAAACCGTGTAAAATTTGAGTATGTTGCCAAGTAAGAGTAGCTGACTAAAACTGCAATATGCAAATTAGTGGCGCTGCACTCAGAATACGTCATCTGCGAGGAGCATAAAAGTCCATGTTTTAGAGCAAGCCTACATATTTCACTGTGATAGTGACATCAGAAATCTGAGATAGCCAATTCGTAACAATGACCTCCAGGCATCATTTGCCTGCAGGACTACAATGGAGAGTCATTGGGACACTAGAGGCAGGACAAAGTCAAATAGAAGTGGCCAGATGGCTAAATGTGAGTCTTTCTATGGTTCATAGACTTTAGAGGCAATTTCAAACCACAGATTCGTCATCTAGGAGGTTCAGCCAAGGACGGCCAACTGCTACGACGAGCGCTGATGACCGATATTTGACATTATGTGCATGCAGTAATAGAATGCAATTCCAACTCTTCTTAGGTCCTTCCTTGCTGCATCCACTGGAAGGTTGATGTCAACATCAAGTGTGTTTAGAAGGCTTCACAAAGGTGATCTGTATGCGAGGCGACCAGGCATTTGCGTGCCGCTCACGACACGCCATAGGAGAGACCGTTTGCAGTGGGCACGACAACATGTCCACTGGACGTCTGATCAATGGAAGGCTGTTCTCTTTATGGATGAGTTCAGGTGTAGTCTGAAAAGCGATAGTAGGCATTATTTGATATGGAGAGAACCTGGAACCCATTATCATTCGTCAAACATTCGTGAAAGAGATGCATACGGAAGAGGCAGTGTCTGTGTTTGGGGTGGCATCTCTTTGGGTGGGCGCATAGACCTTCATGTCTTTCCAAGAGGAACCGTGAATGCTCAAGTTTATAGACATGACATCCTTGATGCTTATGTGCGCCCATATGCCACGGCAATAGGTGATGCTTTACTGTTACAGAACGACAACGAAAGACCACACAAGGCTCGCATCGTAGATAAGTATCTTCAACAGGATACAATTATGCGTATGTTGTGGCCAGCTCGATCCCCGGACTTGAATCCTATCGAGCAGGTTTGGGATGCTTTAGGGAGATGTGTAGCTGCTATCAATCCGCCCCCTCAGACCCTTGCCGCGCTTGAAACTGCTTTGCAAGAGCAATGGCTCTCACTTTCTATGGAACTAATAGACCGCATAATTGAAAGCATCATACATCGCTGTATGTGCTGTATTGATTCTAGAGGCGATCATATTCCATATTGAAGGTACTTTTCCTATAGCAAACTAACACCTTCGATTTGTTCATTTTATACATGTGCTAATTTCTATACTACCATAATTGTCTGGTAATTTCTTTTTATGTTATTTGATAGCTTACTATGTGTTGTATATTGTGGGTAAGTTTCATAAATTTCTACATGTAACATTTTCAGTAATCGTGATTTTTCCTTAATGTATAATAACCAGTGTATAATTTAAATTGCTAAAGTTTAATTTAAAATTAATAATGTTTATTGACTAGATAAATATAGATAGTTAAGAATCCTTTTAGAAAAAAGTTTGAAAACTACCAACTTGTACCCGATAAGTAACTTTTATCTCTTATCATAAAAAATAAAATATTATAAAAAATCATCAAATCATGGCAATATCATTCCATTAATATGTCAGTATATTGTTATATTATATTAAGTATATTATTATTATTATATATTAGGCATAGTATTATATTAGTATTAGGTATATTATTTGTTTATTTAATAGAAGTCTAATTTAAAACAAAAATATTAATAAGTAGGTTTAAATATAAATGCATACGCAAAAGAGCCATTATATCTTGACCACCCTCCATCTATAACAGTGGGCTTGCCCAGGAATAAAACCACTGTGCATGTGCGGCCGATATTGGAGTATATAAAGCGGCTAAGCAATTGTCTTTCCAAACATAGCGTGATTAGCGATATAATGGGAAAACCAGCTGTTTTATCAGACTTTGATAAAGGTCAAATTATTAAGGCTCGGTGACTGAGAACATCAATATCAGAAAAGCACATTTAGTGGGCTGTTCACGTGCAGTTGCTGTGAGCACATATTGAAAGTGGTGTATGGATGGTGAAACGATAAGTCACTGGCCAGCAGTATGTCGTCGACAGTGCATTGATTCCAGAGGAGAGCAGATATTGCTATGCATTGTTCGCCATGACCAAAGAGCTACAACAGTGGTGGCCTAGACAGTGTTTCTCAACACACTGTGCAGCATACATTGCTGTGTAATGGCCTACATAGCCGGAGGCTGAAGCATGTCCCTGAATTTATGGCACGTCATCACCAGCTGCGTCTGCTTTAGGCCAAAAAACATCGGAATTAGACATTAGAAGAATGGAAAAAATTTGCATGGTCCGATGACTCATGTTTTCTTGTCCATCACATTGACAGCATGTGTTAATATGCCGATTTCCAAACAAAATTATGGTTCTCGGATGCACAGTTGGATGGAGACAAGCTGGTGGCAGGGTATTATGATGTAGGCAGTGTTTTCATATAGCACATTAGGATCCAGAATCCCCATACAACAACCCATGATGTCTGTGTGTTATGTGAACATTGTTGCAGACCTAGTGCACCCATTCATGACAACAGTATTTCTGGCGGGGTATGCTGTTTGCCATCTGGAAGTACTGTGAGGAACATTCCAGTGACTTTCAAATCATGTCTTGGCCTCCAAATTCACATGACATTAATCTAATAGAGCATTTGGAGTCCCACCTGGAAAAACAAATTCGTGCTGCCACGCTACCCTCTCGCAATGTGCGGGAATTGAGGATCGGTTGGTGAGCGCTTGGTACCAGATACCTCAGACTGCATATCAGTCCCTTGTGAAGTCAATGCCACGCTAGATGCTGGCAGTTTTGAGGGCTAAAGGGGGTCCTACATGTTATCAACAAGGTGGTCATAATGTAATGGCTCTTTGGTGTATGTGTGTGTGTGTGTGTGTGTGTGTATAGAATGGAAAAAATTTATATATATATGTAAATTCAACATGTTTTATGTCATCTCTCAAGATATGGCAATAGTGGTTTGTGAGTATAGTTTCTTAAAAAAAAAAGCAGTTTTAGTGTAGTGCTATTTCGGTCAAACAGAAATTCCATTCTATTTCTTTAGTTATCATCCATGAACATTATTTATGATGAGCTTCAAGATGTTAAAAAGCATTGTGAGTCTCAGATTGTTGGAACTAAAATAGTTGCTTGTGTTCCATCTATGGTTCGTGTTGATATAAGGTAAGCTAATAACTTCCATATTTGTAGTTTGTCACATATCCTGTAGTGTTTTTGTTTCCTTTAGAATAAGAGTGTATCATAAGTTCAACATTTTTTTAATAGCAATCATTTGTCTATCACAATTTTTTTATGAAAAGAAATTATTATACAACTTATGAAATTGTTCACCATGATCTTGTGTTTCATGAAATCTGGCTACACTGTTTTTTAAGTATTAAGGGTAAGCTTGATAAGGAAAATCATACAGCAGTCAGTTTTTATTTTAATTATATTTATGCTCATCAGAATTTTTTTTAATATCTCACATGTGTATTTGCTAAAAGTGCTTACTCAAGTCGTACTTAGTACTAAGTACTTAGCACTCAAGTCATACTTAGTATTAAGTATGACTTAAGTCATACTTAGTACTTAGTCATACTTAGTACTAAGTATGACTTGAGTGCAGTTTGGATCTTGCCAAGAAATTTGCCAAATATCTATATATACATTACCAACTTTAATTTTTCAGTAGTCCCTTTTATTCTTCATTTTAATTTGGATATTCGTGATTTTCATCCTTTACATAATGATGATAATGTACATATGAGATGTAAAATATAAAAAATACAATCGTTTTGCTCTACGCGAACAGGCAATCTCTGTTTAACTTTCTGCAATTTTAGGGTCTTTCTCCTAGATCAGTACTTTCAAAAACACTCTGGCATGTTATGTAACTGCCACTATAAACAGCAAGGTACATGCCATTTTTAGTCAGACAGCTTCCCGCATCACTGTAATTAGAATCTCCGCTGCTTTGTTTATTCTTCTGTCCTTTGTCTCCTTAAGTTATGATGCAGAAATATTAAATCAGATATTACTTAATTTAAATCACTATGGATATTTAATTTGGTGGTCTTTGTCTAAAAGAAAAATGATCTGCCTCTGCTGTGAAGAAGTGTGTACTGAATTTTTCCTTTACTTTTTGCCAATCATTGTCGAAACATTCTTGAATGAAGTATGCAAGTGCCTTGCCACACAGGCACTGAGAAAATAAAAGAGGCTTATCTTTATCATCAATATTTCTACTTTCGCACTTTCTCTCAACGAACAAAAAATACTGACTGATAGGAAAATCTGGGATCAAAAATTGGAAACTGGAACTTTTTGATATTGAAAATATTTTATTCCTCCATATTTGTTGACATGACGGCCTTTGATCTTGTAAGCATAATCCATACACTGCATCAGAGTTATTGAAGCATCGAAATTTAAGTACAACAGAAAAAGCAAAAATTGCTGAGCTGGCTGCAGATGATTGACACACTATGCAAAGAACTGTCTTTGACCTGGTTTCGGCATGGCGATGGAAGTTAGACGTTCAAATGCAGAGGAGTTTTTTTTCCCATGCAGAAATAAATCCTGCCAGGCTAAATTATTAAATATATATAAATATAGCTGTAATGTTTACACACACACACGCACGCGCGCACGCACACGCACAGTAATGTTTCCAATAAGAAGAAATTATTTAGTTAGAAATTACTACTGAGCAAAAGTGTGGATTTTTTTTTTTTTTCCTGTTTTGAATTTTTAAGAAATTGCATTAGAAATCGTTCTCCAGAAAAGAAGATATGTTGCATCTTTTCATCTACAGAAACATTTGGTTTTAGGTATTTAATCCATTAACTGCCAAAACTACAAGGAATGATTTTTTTCTTATACAAATAATAATAAGTATGAAAATAAGTATTTATAATATAAATTTACACTGAAAAAAAAAGGCAAAATAAATTTTTAAAAATGCTTATTAGAAAAAAAATGCAAACAAAAAATACAAATGTTAACATAAAATTATGACGGTACCATTTTAAAAGCTTCATTTCAGAACTGATAATACTTGTAAAACATTTTGCTCTGAATAAGTTCCTGTCGTGTAATATTCTTCAGTATTAGTAAAACACATATTCATTATTGTTATTAAAACATATATTTGTTATTTCTTGTAATCATGATTTTCTTATGTATGAGACATTTTCTGTATCAAATGAGCTTTTTATCTCATCATTGTGCTGAATGAGTTTTATGTTCCATTTGAATATAAATTAATTGTTTTTACAGGAAAACTAAGCATAAGCAATTAACAGCATGTCTGCAATTCCCTGAAACTTATCCTCACTATCCTTTACTTGTGGAGTTAAAAAGCAAAACTCTGAGTGAGAAATTCTTAAGTGGTTTGACCAGAGTTTGTGAAGAAGAATGCAAGAAATTTCTAGGCAAACCTCAGGTTTGTTTTGCTATTATTTTCTTTCTTTAGATTAAAGTAATTTCTCTCTTCAATTAATAAAACTATTTATATTTTTGTATTCAGTTATGAAAGATATTGTGCTTGACAAAAGGGTGAAGATATCACGTCCAAGATAAATCTAATTTTAACACTTTTATTTTATCTATAAACATGACTTTTATGTACAGGGTTATTTACAGTGGTTAATAAAATATAGTTTAAAGAAACGACCATAAGTTTTTACCAAACCATCATCCTCAGCTGCCAAAGCGCCGTTACTAATGAACAAACTAAGCAATTTAAACGCAATAAATGCAGTTCTTAGTATTTTGCTTTACTATTTAATCTGATTGATATGAATAAAATGCATTTAATTCATGATATATCTAATTTAAAATATTAAATATTTTTCTGAAATTATTTTAGCTAGATTTATTAAAATCATTAAATATTTTTCCTGTTTTTTTATGATAGCAATTTTAGGCAACTGGCCATGCAAACGACTAGTAATTATAAAATTAAAAAATGGCATTGAGAGGTGCAAAGGAAACATATGTGTTGTTTTACTGAGAATTATGCATTGAAATAGTTTAATGTGGTTTGTCATATCATTTAATTTTTTATATTATGTGTAAAATTATGGAATAAATAGTTAAATAACTTTGAAATACCAAAAATAATTTCTTCAAAAATGGAGTAAGTGTGATTTTGGGTGTGTATTAAGAGAAATAAATTAGTTTATTCAAATTTGTTTTTACTCTATTAATTAAAACAAACAGCTTTTTACAATATGTACTTCATCTACTTTTTAAACTGTGTTATAGGTCCTTAAAGTATTGAAGTTTCTGAAGCTGTTTCTAGATGAAAATCCACTCTCAGTTTGTAGTGAAGAACTATCTTCCATAAAACGTTTACTTGATGAGCCTGACCAGATAAAATTGAAGCAAAAGACATCTTCACTTGTTTTACATATAACTAAGGAATCATACTTTTTAAAAATCAGAGCTGTTGTTCCTGATTCTTACCCTGAAGAGCAAATACAGTTAGTATTTTACAACAAGTATACTTACTATTTATATTTGAGTGTTATGTTTTTAGCCCTTTTTTTATTTAATTTAACGAAAAATAAAATGGATTGCTTCTGTGTTATAATGCTCATCATGAAAAAAAAAATTGTCACTTCTTTTATTAATAACTTAGATTGTTTGCTGGCTAAAAAGCAGTCCTCCTTGTATTAAATATTAATTCCTGGCATAGTGAGAATGAAGCTATCCATTAGGTCTGCGGCCTTGAAGTGCTAAACATTACTTTGCGTCCATGAGCATTTTGCAGTTAGCAGTTGCAATTCCTATAGTTAATAATGTGCTTTTTATCAAAATATTTAGATGCTTGCATATACTATTTAAATGCTATTTTTTATAATGTAAGCAGAAAATTGTAATATTTACAATTGAAAAAAAAATTTAAAGTAACATAAAGGGCAATATTAATAATTGTTATAGTTAGTTATACATTTAAATAACTCCCATGCAGTAATAAAACAAAAAATGTAAGGTTTCAAATATGAATGCTACAGAGGCTGTTCGCACATATTTTAGACAATTTTGGTAAGCGGTAATAAAAAATTGTTTGCTGCAAAAGAAGTAATTGCAATTGTACTATGTTTTTAAAAGTCAAAATTATCGTCTGTGGCTTGAAAGTTTTGTTTTTATTCAAAATGGCGAATTTAACAAAGCAGTGGTTCGAAGGCTACATTTACGCTCTTTACGAAGGGAAATATTCATATTCTGTTATCCAAAAATGATGTAAGAGTCATGGTTTTGTGATATCTAAAGCATCAATAGGTAATATCATCAACAAGAAAGGAAAAAAACGTCAAATTGGAGCCTAAAGTGGGACAAAAATTCCAAACAAGTATCCAAGGAAAAAACGGACATCTTCGACTATTGCAAAGGTACGTTGTTTAATATTAAAAGAAAATCCCCCTAGTCAAAGGACAGTTGCAAAATCATTAAAATGCTTGGTGTCCACTGTAAACAAAATGATAAACGTTGATTTAAATCTTAAGAAAGCGAAAAAATGCAATGTGCATATTCATCCAAAGCATATCACTCAACGCAGCACATGCTTCCAAATTCTATATGAGAAGCACTTATCCAAAGAAAAATAGAAAACAGTTGTCACAATAGATGAAGCATAGGTGTATTTAAATGATTGTAACAAAAAAAAAAGAGCCATTTATTATCATAAAAGGGGAGAAAAAAATTTAAGTACATGGTTCAAAGAATCGAAAGAAAGTTTTTCTGAGGGATTCATGATTGTTGCTGGTTTTTCTTATAATGGCAAGTTAAAAATAAAGAGAGTGCAAAAAAATGTCAAGATTAACTCCAAACATATTTTAGGATCAGGAACATATTTTATTGCCAATTTTTCTGAATGAAATATCATCGCTTTACCCACAATCTGTGAGACTCCCATCAGGACAAAGCTAGCAGTCACACATCAAATTCCACTGTAAATTTACTAAAAGAAAGGGAACAAAAAACTGGTATCAAGGCCATACCCTTCACTGATATCCCTACTAAATTTCCCGATGTGTCACCTATGGATTTTTATGCTTTCGGACTTTTAAAAACTGCGTTATCCAAACGTTGTCCCAAAACCCTAACAGGACTCTGGAAAGCTGTTCAGGAGGAATGGGACAGAATACTTCTTCTGACACTTCAAAAGGCATTATTATCCTGGAAATTGCGGTGTTGAAAGATAGTTTAGAATAAGGGATGTCAAATAGAACATTTAAAACACAAGAATTTTATGTAATTTAGTTTTGTGAATACAATAGACATCGTCTAAAAAATGTGCGAACAGCCTCTGTATTATGTTCTATTTCCACACTTATATATATAAAAAAATTAAACTATTTTTTTATGTAAAACATTTAGATGACAGTTGTAAGTACTGTGTGTTATTCAGTGCATTTATATTCATAGAATAAAATAGTAAACAATACACATAAGAGATTTGATTGAAGTATGTTTTACATCATTTTGACATCTTTGACAGATTTAAAATTAGACAAAAAAAAAAAAAAGCAACTTTATTTTGTCACAGATTTTGAATAAAACTATCAGTTTTGGGGATGATCAGACATAGATCCCTATTCTTCAGAAACAAAAACATTTTTTGAATCATTGCTCCAGAGGAAGAGAGGGCTAATAACCTTGGACATCAATAGGTTTTATTCAAAATCTGTGTCAGACTAAGGTTGATTTTTTGCCTAATTTTAAAATTGCTTTATACATTCTGTCAGTATTACATTTTATATAATGGGCCCATGGTATCAAATGAAAGTATCATGAAATTGAAATGTATCATGTATGATATTCTGGGAGTGAAGATGTTAATACCTTATGCAGAAGTCCATGAGCAAGCACTAAGGTCAAATTCATCATTCTTTCAGCTGCAAAGTGTGTTGTCAATTTTTGATTTACTTAGAAGTGAGAAAAATGTTATAATATTCTTTCAAGAAGAAGACATCATAATATGCAAAAATGGCCCCAAAGGCACCGGTACATTAATAGAAAAAGCATTTGGAAATGCAGCTTTAAAAAGCTGCAGACAGAAGAAAGATGCAAGAAGCTGTGCACAAGAAGTAAATTTAAGCACAAAGCGAAAAAACTAATTATAGTTTTTCTATGCATTTTATTTTATTATTTCTATGCATTTTCTTCTTGGCAGTTTTTTTTTTTTTGGCACTCCACATTTTCTACAAGGCAATTATCTTTCACGGTGGCCTCTATAGTATGCAGTTTTCAGAAATAATTCCAGTTAACACATGAATGTAACATAGTTTATTTTTAATTTCCTAAGAAAAAAAGGGGGGGAATATTTGTCTTTTGAATTTTTAATAAATGTTTCACGAAAACAAATTTTTCCCCCATTGATGAAAAGCAAGTTTCATTAGAAATTTTATGCTTTTAAACCATGTTTTTTAAAAAATAATAGTTATTATTTTGATCTTGTAATTTTTACTTAAAATAATCATGCTTCTATCTGGGTTTTCATTGCAGAGTTCAAATTGTTGATTGTAATTTCCCCCCAAACTTCCGACGTTGGTTTGTTGGTCAGTCTACTGAAATAGCTCGCCAGTGTGTCCAGAAACCGTTGAAACCGAAACCAAAGTTAGTTTTTATTTCTCCTGTATACTTTTTAATTTTTATATATTTCATTTGGGTTTGATGCATTACTAAAACTGAGACATTTCAAAATTTCTTTAGCATAAGTTTGGTAACTTTATTATCATTCATGCATATATTGAAATAGGCTTAAAATATACATTAAAGAGAGAGCAACTAATTATTTTTAACTACTGACTTACCAAAATCTTCTGACTAGATGATTTTTGCATTAAGTTTGTAATTCCAAATACTTAGCAGTTAAATTCAAATTACTTATTTAAAGAAATGATTTACAGAACAAATTAATGAAGCTCGAATATCTTATTAAGAATAATCCTCCAGATTTGAAGTGACTGTATAGTAGGACTAAAAAATTATGCTTCAAGCACAGTGTGAGTTATCTGCTTATAGGTATGCTTGATGTACTGATATAAAAAATCATGCTAACTCCAAATTTAAATTTATCTCTCACTTTGAACTTATCTTTAGTAACAAATGTTCTTCTACATGATGTAAAGAAACTAATGGGGTCATAAAGTATTTGAAATATGTCTTGAATTACACATATCTTATCACTTTTCTTGGGTGTAAAAAAGCTTTTATTAGAAATGATCATAAAAGTCTGGAGATCATAAAACTATAATTTCAGATATCAAAATAAAAAAATAAAAGTTAAAGGATTTTTTTTTTAATTCTTTATACAAAGCTGTCCACTCTTTTGGTTTGAAAGGGAGAGACCCAGTTTTTCAATACCTCTCCCGATAGGGCATTGACTCTTTTGCTTTTTAATTTTTTAGCTTTTAAATCAGGAAAGTGTTTCCCTGTAATAGATGTAATTTATTGAATTAATGACACTTAAATTGTACAAATTGCATCTCTGCACCCATATTGAATTTCAGAATAATTTATTCTGAATATATTCATATTAAATTTTATTTCTTCTGAATTGTATTATTTTTCTTATTAAATTTTTTGTGTTAAAATTTCATTTTATCTAAATTGTCTCAGTTCACTGTATTGAATTTTATATGAAGATTCAAGCAATATAGTTTTACTTCAATATATGGTACATTGGTATCTGCATAAATATTATATATATTAATTGTTAATTTTATTTTCAACATTTAAAAAATACTCTGATAAATTAAAGCTTTTCTTCTATACTCGTGATTTCCTCAGTGTAAAAGAGTATTGCCAAAGAGCATAAAATTTAGAATATCTAATTAAAAGTTAATATATTTTGTAATGAGAATTGTATCATAAATAGTTCAGCAACCTGAAATTCTGCATTATAAAATGAATCTAAGTCACTTTGGAGTTTCTTTGAATTGACATTGCTGTACAGTGTGAAAACCACCTTTCTGCTGTCAAAGCTGTTAGCTATAAATACAGTTCTTTGTTATCAAATTCATTCAGATTATTTAAAAAAATATTATCAAGAGACTTTTCATGATTCAAAAAGACATTTCCAATTAAGGTTTTTAAAAGGTTGTATTGTATAACATTAGTGGATGGCTCTGAGACCAAAACTGCAAGGAGAAAATGTAAATTCCTGCTCTTACATATGTATTGAAATGGAGCTGGTACAAACTTTTAAATTCTAGGAGAAACACTGAAATATATTTGAATTATTATGTTGGTTACAAATTATTTTGCTGATTCTGAATTCTTTCTACTAGTAAAAAAAAAAGTGAAATTGAAGCATGTTGAGCTATTATACATCCCCTTCATATTAATCTGTTATAATTTAAATAAAAATCATTTTGCACTTTTCGATAATTGATAATTTTGTTCAGCATCAATGTTTAAAATGTAATGTTGTTTTATGAAATAAATTGCTTTTGAACATATTTTTGGAAAATTGTTTTTATTGGACTTTAATTCAGTTATATCCACAGCGATGATTATGAACCTTATATGACTGGAATTATGGATTATTTACTTTTGCATGTCTGAAATTACACCCAATAACTGTGCCATCATATTGATACATAAATGTCACAGAACAGTTATTTTGAACTCTTAATATCCTTGATTAATTTTTATTGGTGCAGAAAATGCAAAAATTATTAAGAATTTGAAAGGTTATCCCAGAAAAGGCGTTTAAATATGTTCCGAAAAGGAATAAAATTACCTCTGTAGAGTTGGCTTCATCTAATTTAATGGCATGTATCCTATTCTGCTGCATAAAGTAACTACTTTTATTTCTGTGATGAAATCAGAAAATAATTTACTAAATGTCATTTCAGATGGAAAAAATTTCTTTAGACCAAGAAGTCAAAAACTATCAAACAGATAGCCACTTATTCAAGAAGAAAAAAAACTTATATTATATACCTTTGTGTTGAATTATTCAGGCTAAAAGAAGTTGGACACAGAAAAAGCTTGTATTGACAAAACTGATTAAATACGTTTAGCTTGCTTCCATTGACGCATTGTTGAAAGTGCATTTCATTATATGGGGATATTAGGAAAAAGATGTAGAAAATTCTGTAACATTGGTAGTCTAGATGCTATGAAGACTATGAAATATTATTTATTCATATGAAAAAATGTGACTTTTTTAATCAGAAAATCCCTCTCAGGACCTGTTGGTAAAGAATTGGAGGATAATACATTGAACACTGGACAGTTTACAAAAACTCTTCCTATTACACGAACTATTTTCTTTCTACTAGCTCTCATCATCAACTGTCAAGAATTTATAATTCAGATTCTAATTTAATGTCTAAAAGGTTAAATAAAAAGTCAATGTCTATATCAAAGTGTTTTGCTGTTCACTTACTAGCAAAGAAGAATATAACTGCTGCAATTCATAGAATCCTCCTTTCCTCCTGAAAAGTAATTGAAATTTTGCAATTATTTTTTTAACTGTTGTGAAATAAAAAAAGAAGAGTACATTGTTTGTGTTAGGTTTCAGTACAGGTTTTCAAAAACATGCAGTGAAACGTGAATCGTTACATATTATATTTTTTACTTTGCTAATGAAAATATGTGTGTATGCATGTATGTGTATCATGTCATTATTCTGAATTGTTCAAAATTATGCTGCATTTTTACTTTGCTCTAATTTTTAGAGAAATGGTATATCAGTTCTCTGTGTCTGTGAAATTGGTAATATAAGATAGAGGTTAACATTTCATTGGTCAGAATGAAAAGTGTATCGCCCTTTAATATGTGCATTATTTTTGGGGAAAAAAAGTTTTAATTAATTTTTTTCAGCTACACATTTTTATGTTTTTCTCTGTAAATAATCTTAACCCTTTGGGTACACATTTATTTGAAAATTTCTTTTACTTGGAGCATATTTAATTTTGTAGGCAAGTAAGAACAGTAGATTTTATGTGAGAATTAATTTATTTTGTATTATTCATTATATATACTTGTACATAATACTGAAATAACTTTAAGCAACTAGTATTACAAAATATTTTAAAGCAAATAAACTCTGGTTTATAATAAATAGCAAATTATCAATAATTTTGAAACGTGATGCTTTTCAAAACAGGTTCATAAATGCAGTGGTACTTTGCATTTTTTGCATTGCCAGGTAGTATCCTTCCTAATTTGGTGCTGAAAACAAACATGGCACCTTTTCTGTGGATATTCCTTTGATTTAGTTGGTGGAATATGTTAGGGGAAGTGCGCCCAATTTTTTGCCTGCATACGCTGTGCTGGATTGCCACTTACAGGGCGTCTACAGGTTTTATAATTTGGTTATGTGTTTTTCTCCAATAACTCTTCAGCAATATTCAAACAAAAGGAAACAAAGCCTCTTTTAGCTGTGCTGGTAATTTTAGAATGTATAACATGCATTATAAATGGCAATATTTAGTAGATGAAAGAACATTTTCTTATATCCCTTTACACATTTTCTCATAATAGGGAAGCACAATAGTAGTTGATCATGTTTATCAACTCCTCCCATACCTTTATTGTAATCTATAACATATGATGGTTTTATAATATTCTTGATATCACCATCTTTTGTTTTTCATTTTTACCAGTGTCTACAAAATCAGCATTTGAGTGTTTCATGCTAATACGTAAACATCTTTTGGCATTCATTTGGATGCCATTATACCATGGCAGAATACATTCTCTCTCTTCATCTTAAGTTAAGCAAGTAACTTTGGCATATTCTTCCTGTTTTTTTAACTATTCCAACAGCATTTGTATCATACTTCAGTAATTTAGGAACAATGATGGTGGTGAATATCAATTATCCATGTACAACATGTAGCTTTTATTTAAAAATAGGTTGCACCATTTCCATGACTACACTTATCAGAAGCAGGTTCCGTTATTTTATCTTGGCCAGCATAGATTTTGAATCGTGTACAATAGCCAGATGAAGATTCCCAGAGTTTATAAAACTTTATACCAAAACGTATTCTTTTACTGTCAATAAATTGAATATAATTTATTCGACCTTTGAATTTATTTCAGTAACGATTCATCAAGAGATACTTCATTATTTGAAGTATAAAAATAACAGAATCTATTATTCAGGTAATCTAAAATATTTCTAATCTTCCTTATTTTATCATTTATACTTAGTTTTTCATTATCCGTAAAATGCAAAAAACTTGATATGTTGAAAAACCTATTACGTGGCATAGTTTTTACAAAAACTGAGTACTTATAATTTGCCTTTTTGACCAGCACATTTCCAGATTTGCTTTCTTTACTTGAGACATCAAGACAAACAATGCAATATATGCTTTTATTTCATCAGAATTTACAAGGAACCACCTTTCATTTCTTTTTTTTTTTTCAAAACCTTCTTTTTCTATTATTTGTCTGACATACCTCTTTGTCTCTTCTACTATGATATTCCAAAAATCTTTATTTAAAACATCTAAAGCTTCAGGATTATCACCTAGCCTTCTCAAGCACAAAGTATTGATTCCATGTACTTCAGGAAACGGTTTTACATCAGGTATATTTTCTTTTCTTCCCAAATCCATTCATCCAATTTTTAACGAGAAGATTCACTATCAATGCTTGATAAGTGTCTTATACGTCTTTTACATCTTGGAATAATTTCACAATCATTATCACTTTCTAGTTCAATATATTCTTCATCATTTTCATTTTGAAATTTCCCTTTATCGCTTAAAGTATCATTGTAAAATTCTTCCTCAGATTCAAGATCACTATTTTATGGGGTTGTGTGTTCCAAACAAGGTTCACCAAGCTACTGAAATTATTGGTTGTGTTGCAACAGATATGTTTTACTTTAAAATAAACCAGAATGAACTAGCAAAATCTCGTCTTGTTTTCAATGGCATATCAGAACGTCATGTGCATCTAACAAATGCATGATGTACTGATACGTCAAATGTAGCCAAAGGGTAAATCTCCTCTCAGTTTCAATGACATAACAGAATGCCATGTGCGTCTTTGCGCAAACAAATGCATGATGCACTGATACGTCAAACATAGCCAAAGGGTTAAAATACTGTCACGTATTATGTTAATCAGTGCATTCATTATCAGTTTTCTTCTGCATGTTTACATACAAAAATATTTTATTTAAAATTTTGTGTATGCTATAATTGCATCTACTTTCATGTAATGTATTTTTTTTTTTTTTTAAACAGAGATCCACCATTTGAACCTAAGCCTTCACTTTGGCCTACATTGAAATTTTTGATTGATGAGATAAAAAGGTATCCATCTGAGCTATGCCAACTATGCAAAGAAGTATGTTTCCCTCCAGACCCATCAGTAAGTATTTAAATGTTCAGAAAAGGTGCATGCTTTTTCGCAGAACAGTTTATTAAATTAGGAATCCTATTCCACCATGATATTTTTCTCTTGTATTGGTTTGTGTACAGTATTTTTGTGCATAAAATGATTTTGCCATGATGTTTTCAGCTGACACTATGACTGTATTTGTCATACCTGTGTTTTTGCCTACTTGAGCTATGTTATTTTATCTTATTTAACTAACTTTCAAAATTATTTGAAATCTTAAGCATGTAGCTTTCATGTTTTTCCATGGTCAGTTAATCAATCAACCTAAGCATAGATTGTACTGAATGTATATCTCCTTTATGATACATGTATTTATGTATGTCTCTTAATTGCTGTATTAAAATTTTAGAAATACACGGGGTTGCTACGCTACCTGGAAAACCTAGGAAAAGTCAGTAAATTACATATGGCAATCTCCCAAAAGAGTGATTTTTATACCAACATTGGAAGTAATAACTTTCTTGGCGAATTATGTATCATGTGAGCATCATTCGGGCAGTTGGCATAGAGCCACTTTTTGCAGTTCCAATCAGATTGTCTCCAATCAGATCAGATGGCAAATAAAGTTTCCAGCAACTTTGGTTTCCAGTAACCTCAAGAATTGAGTTTTGCATGTGCATGTGCAGTGCATTGTGAACGGAAGAGAACACCTTCCCATTCTTGTATAAAACAAAATCGCTTTCATCCTAATATATGTTTCACACAGGATATTGTGACATTATGTGGAGCAGTAAACTGGACATTTATGATGAGCAGTAAACGGGTCATTTTGGTTAAACAGTTCATTTTGGTTATTGCCTAGTACGGCTTTGGCACAATTTTTATAATCATGCTAAAGCCATACCATATACTAGAATTTTATGGCAAAATCTTTTAAACCTTTTTTTTTCTTTTTAGTAAATGCCTTAGTCATCATTTTGCAGTAAAATAAAACGAGTAATCAGTCATCTAAGCTAACCATTCAATATAATTATATTCGCCAAAATGTCGTTGATTATTGGAATTCAGTTTTTAATCTTTTACGTAATTAACTTTATTTTAGTGTTATTTGTATCATTTAATGTAGCTTCTTCCTTCTAAATTTATTTATTATGAGTTAATACTTTCAAATTTCAAGCAATTTTCTCTGGCATACTCTTGAAAGTAATTCTAACAGTCTGATGACATCCCATCATGAAATTTAATGCAGTTATTTTTTGCTTATGTATGCTGCTAAATAAATATGAAATACCTGAATTTATTTAAAAGCATCATTAAATAGATTTTTCTTTCTTTCGTTTAGCTGCCCCCCCCCCAAAAAAAAGTCATAATCTAGATTGGGCAGATCTTAATCTCAATCTTCAGTGGAGAAAACAGCTTCTATTATAGTTATAATAGTAATGCTTTGAGGATAAGTCATATGTAATTGTCAAATTCTTGTGTTTCAAGTGGTACTATAATTAATATACCTCTCAGCACAACCAACGTGCACTATGCGCATAGATTGGAATTTTCTTAAAACACACCTGGAAAAGTCTGGGAATTACATTTTCCTGTTTGAGTGGCAACCCTGAATACAGCTTTCCAGCATCTGGTGTTAAAACTGACATATATATAGGTATGAATAAAAAAGAGAAAAAAGACACAGTAATGTTAATGGTGTAGATAGTTGAGAGCTTAGAATGTCAATCCATATTGAAGATGAATTCTGATTGCGTAGAATGCTAAAATGTTGAATTTGTAATAACTAAGGAACTTGGCAGTTGAGGTTCATTAAATTCCATTTATTTATCATTTTTATTTAAATTGACATTTGTGGCCACAATTCACTTGGCACTCTAATCGTGCCTTTTCCTGAACATTTATATTTTTGATACTGACTGTTGCAATAGGAAGAGAGAACAGCAAAATAGTGTCAAAGTGGCAACAAAGGTAGAAGCGAGTGTTCATTTATCCAATATGGAAGCTTCCCAAGAGGAAAGTTTTGGTTTAGGTTAGAAAAGTTTCGGTTCTCAAAATTTTGAGTTCTGAATTAGCCATGCCATCAGCATTATGCAAGCCATGCAAGATGGATTGATCTAGAAATGACACAATCCAGAAAAGTTATTACTACTTTTAGAATACTGAGAGTAAATATTCAAGTTAAAAATGAGGAATTAAGAGACTATTACTAAATTAAATTATAAAGCTAGTTTACATATTTTTACCTTACACACATACACATGATTGTATATATATACAATCAAACTGATATGAATTGGGGCTTGCCTATAGTAAATAAAGATAAGGAACTTAAATTCTGCAAAGCAAGTCCATTAATTCTGATGATATTATTAGTTTTTTATTTTATGAGCTAATTGGTTTTCACGCACACACATTCTTTTATGATAGTGTACCAATAATATGTTTGTAGATGTAATATTTTATTAAAAATTTGTAATTCAAATTAAATATGTGATACTTATGATTTTGAATCATATGAAATTTAATTCATAGTTGTGTCTTCGTATTAAAAAGAAATTACTGTTACTCTTGCATTTATTGTTTTTCATAGTTCAGTTGTAAAAACTTATGATTTTGAATCATATTGTGAAATTAAATTCCTGTTTCAATCTGCTATTTTATGGAGAAATTATTGCTGTTTCTGCATTTATTATTTTTCATAGTTCACTTGTACATTTGTTTCATCATGAAAGTTATTCTTTTTTAGACTGCCATATTATATGAGATGTATGATCTACCAGTATCCAGGTGGATATGATCACTGAATACTGGTAGTTTGATGTTGCTTTTGAATCTCAGCATGCATAGGTGTTTTCATGGCTTTCTATGTGTATGAAATGAATTGATTAGTTCTCTACGAAGGCATTCTTTTCCTTGGAAAATATTTCTCATTTGCTTTGCCTTTTAATCAGAATCAGCTGGTTACAATGTTGTATAAATAGATGCTTTTTGGTGACAATCTGAAATTTTTTTTATTTAAAAACTTGTATGTTTTAAAAAAAAAATTTGTTGTGAAATGTTGGATACCTTTCCGATGTATCTTTTATTTAATTTGTGTCCTACAGACTGTAGATACCAGTAAAATATTACAGCATTACTTAATTTGGAATGTTCATTTTAATTATTAGTGAGAGTTTCATGCCATGGGTAAATATTCACCAGTTATCTTCAATTTCAAGCCATTAATAAGATTTAAGAGATAAAAATTGAGATTGAAGCTCCAAATTTTCTTTTTATATCTAAATATCTGTTGGTAACAAATTTTCATAACCTCTGATTTGTATAAGAATATGACAGAATGCAGTTTCTAAAATCTGCAGGGGTTTTAAAACTAAAAATGATTAGTATTAAATTTTCTTTATGTTATTTAAATGTTATTGTTTGATTCCTAACAAGAAAAGACACTTAAATATTATGTAATTTGACTTACTTATAAAATTCATTTTTTCCTCTTTAATTCAATGGATTTTAAAATATCTGCCAAAAATGTAAAGGCTGGTTCCAAGGACTGATGTAAGAAGATATTGTGATGGCTTGTGTATGTAGAAATGTCATGTTGAGATGGTAAAGGGCACTGTTGACATTAATATGTGTAAGAGGTCTGCTGCCTTAAATTTTCATTCCCAGTACAAATTTCAAGTAGTATGTATCACTACAAGAAAATGGAATTTGCCAGCATGCATTTTATCTGTGAGACCACAGAAAAAAAATATAGCAGCTGCCCAAAGGATGTGCTGAAAACAGTTCCTGAATAGACATCTTTCAAATCAATAAATGTCTGAGCATATTAATTGAGCACCAGGAGTTGCACAAGAGAGAATCTTATATTACTATTGGTTGTCATACTCTCACCGAAATATGTATATAAGGCAAAAAAATATATAAAACAAAATTCTAACTTCAATTTGCAATAGCCTAGTAATTATCTGTTTTAATTTGGCTATCAAAACTCTCGAAACTACATCATTTGCAATTTAATCCATATTATATTATTCTTACATAACTTTAATGATGCCGGCTGATACATAATGGTTTCAGCCAATAATTATTTTAGAAAAGTCTTATTAACCAATAGAAATTGAATCAGAACTGAAACCAGTTCATTCTGAATGAGGATTTCATCTTGAACATGTAATGCTTAGTTTTCTGCTTCTCTTGAAAGCTAGCCTGTCTTCAAAATTTATTCAAATCTATCTTCAAAAGTGTATTTCAGATTTCTAATGTAAGGATATAATTCTTTGAAAACAGGTGCTTATTGCATTTTATCTGTGTTGGCTTTTTAAAGTATTTGTCAATGAGAATAAAAAAAATTAAAATGAGTCATCACTGCAAGCTTCTTCTTTCTCTCTTCAAAATCTAATTCATTATATATATAAATATATATAATAATTTAGATGTTTATGACATAGTTGTCTGAAGTTGTTGCAGCAACCATTGCTTGCTGAATACATTTTATTTTTTAACAAAACAATTTCATGCCACAGACATGCATAGCCAAGTGGCTGCAAGACAGGCACCCATACTTAATAAATATGTATGTGTAATTTTAAATTCTTAGCATTTTTTAAGTAAAAAAGAAGTAGCAAACATGCAGGATAGAGAAGTGCAGAAGGTTATTCCAATATAAATGAACACAATATGACAGAGAGCATCAGTATGACAGGTGCACAAGAATCCAATATGAAAACTTTGCTTTAACTTCATAGATTTCAGTTTGCAAATTTGAATGTTCTTATTAGTTTTAAATGTTATGTAAGTATCTCTATCATTAGTATTATTAATAATCTATATGACAGGGACTAATTTTGAAATGATGCAGTTTAGAGAGATTATATCAATAAATTTTATCAGTTGTATTAATCAGTATAAGAGTTTTACTATTTTTAGTTTAAAAGGGAGAAAGTTTCAAACTGAATAGGAGATGTGGTAGCTATTGGAAACTGAACTCATATTTTTTTAATATATTTTTTCTTACACTCATCTACATGTGTACATGCACATATACACATTTATATAATGCTTCAATCACTAATAATATTAAACTTTGCAAACTGAAACCTAAATTAGGCAATAAGAATAAAGTCAGTCCAAAACTGTATTAGTGTAATTTTCATATATGGAATCTGTACATTCTTCTGTTGGTTGCTGCTGTGCTACATGCTGTTTTTTTATCTTTCTATCATCAAATATATTGTTATTAAAATGTTAAATAAAGGTATAATCAGGAAGGCAGTCTGTTGATAAGGACTGGGCTTGTAGAATTTATTTGCATGAAAAATATTGCATCGACAGTAAAAAAAAAAAAAGTATTTGTGTAGCTATCCATAGCAGCTGCTGCCATCTGTGTGCACCAACTCCATAATTATACTTCTATAACATGAACTTTCAAAAATATATTTCATCATATTTTTTTTTTTTAGAATGTGGTTGCCGACGAAACTGCTAAAAAGCACATTGAAAGAGTATACTGTGGTCATATTTTTCATAATATTTGTTTGGATACATATATAAAAACTCCTCCATTTCATGGTATGTGCCAAATTTAATACATTTTTACAATTAATTTATTATCATATATAAATGTATATTTACTTATTTTATTTATTTTCTTCATTAATATGCTATGAATATTAAAATGTGTATAAGTTTATTATTATTATTATTATTATTTACATAATGCCCATCCTCTGACAAAGTAAGAGAAAAATTAATCTAAAATGTAAATTGTTTCTTCTGCTTTTCTCATTATTATAATTTTAATAAAATGTTTAGAAATGCATTTGTTATCTGCTTTGTTTTTCATTGTCAGCATGTACAAAATTGCATTAAAAAAACTCCTAAAAAGAAAAATTATCATAAATTTTGATTTATTATTATTATTATAAGAATGTACTAGAAGTGTGAAAAAATACTACATGAAAAGTTGATTAGGAAGGATTAAAATTCAAAATTTGGGCTGAATCATTACAAATACACAGTCATCATTACATTAAAAACATCATACGTTACATTAAAAACACATCATACATTACATTAAAAATAATAAAACTCATTAATACTTTTTGTACTAATATTTTCTTGTGTCTGAAATTGATATATACATATAGAGAGAGTTTGCACTGGCTTTGTTTCATTAAGTTGTAAAGAAGAAATAATTAAAATTTTGTTTGATTTCTTTTTAATAAATTTTAGAAAATTTTAATGCAACATTCAAAAATTTATATAAAAAAATTAAAGACAGTAATTTTTTTTTTATATGTTAGTTTGTCAGCTTTCTTTTGCACAGTGTGCATATCTTAAACATAGTCTAAAACTTTATCCTCAAGTTTTCAAGTGCACAGTTTCATCACTAGTCATTGTTGATTTGGTCTTTAAATGCATTTTTGCCTGGAACTATTTATGATTTTTGGATTCTCAAAATTCTTACAAAGCAGCTAGCTAATGTGAGAAATTCAAGATCAATATACTTTTAAAAGTTTTCTTTTCTCACTGTATTACATAAGTCTGTAGATGATTTTTGTAAACTAAATGTTTTTTTTTTAAAATACTTGTTTACAGATTTTATAGTTAACTGAGCCAAAAGTTTAAAAAAAGAAATATGAAATTTGTTTGGAAGAATTAGAACAAAGTAACACAGTAGAACTTTTAAGTAAATTACTTGCTTTTGACTCTAAATTTCAGTTCTGTAACAGACATACTTAGGGTGTCGCTATTCTGTGTAATATTGTAATAGGTGACCTACTAGTGACCCTGAACATGTTTCAGATTTTTGTACACACTTCAAAAATTTTAATTTTATTTACATAGATAACAAAATTTGTATAAATATATAAATTGGTATATAAACAGAAGATATCATTGAAGAAAAATGCAAAGATTCAGTTACCTTATACAAGGTGTGCCTATAAAGTAGCTGTCAAATTAAAAGAAAAATTAAAAAATTAAATGTATATTTAGAAATAAGTAAAATCTCAACTATTGTTTGAGCTAGTGTAAACTGGTTATTTTGTCGTTTGCATATCAAAATGCCAGAGTTATTTTCATTTAGTGAGAAGACATTGTATCGAAAGATTTAATTTGAGATGTTACAAATTAAAAAAATTTGCTATCGAAATGTCATAAATGATTCGAACTGTATATGGTGTTGCATCATTATCAATGACACAAGTATATGAGGGGTACAACTGCTTAAAATGTGGGCACAAAAATGCTGAAGATGAATCAGAGGTAGGGTGCCGATCAGCTTCAAAGAATGAAGAATTCTTCCTAAATCTTCTTGGTAAAAGCTGCTAGATATGTAACGATTCAGCAACTTTCAGACAAGCTTGGATAAGCAAAGAAAACTGTAATTTAATTTAGTTGAAAATCTGAAAGTTGGAGAAGTTTTGTGCTCGATTTATGCTCCAGATTTTAACAGAGCAACAAAAAGAAGCCGTAAAAGCTTGTTCTGAAGTTTGCTGACTGCTGCCAGTCAGGGCAACAATTTCTTAAAGTGGACATAGCAGAGATGAGACATGATGTCTATAATATGACCCCAGGAACAAAAAGACCGAGTGCACATTCAAGTGGCATAACTAGAAATCTTGGGCACCTATGCAAAATGTTTTCTTGGAGCCACCCAAAAATTTATACACCCCCCCCCCAAAAAAAACCTTAAAGGTTTTAGATTTTAATGGCAACCGAAAAGGATTTGTTAAGTTTTTTATGCTCTTACTAAGTATGCAGTCTACCTGTCTGCTGTGGCACTCACTCCCACTAACCAGTTTTTTAAAGTCTTTTCAGCTTTATTATTAAACATTTTTTGTGTTTATGCCACATACAGTTCAACAAAAAAATCACAAAATTTTTTAAAGCTGAATAGCAGCATATGTTAAGTGTTGGCATGCATTTTTGTATTCTCCTCAGTATTTTCCCAGTTCATTACATCAATATTCAGTTTTCTCAGTAAGATGGCTAACAATTTTCTTTTTTGGGTTTTTTCATTATTAACATTTTATGTGTTAAGTTTATTTATTAAGTATCATGTTCATCTCACTTATGCCACATAAAATTCAGTTCAACAGCAAAATCACAATATATTCAAAAACAACATATCCTTAGAATTCCCGATAGAGTGTTAGATTTTACCATATTTTTTTTATACTTGCTATATTATTTCTATAAAAACTAGCTGCTCAATATAGTTATCATAAAAAAGAAGTACATAATGATTTTAATGAGTCCAGCTAATGTAATTTTTATAAAAATATTGAATGCATCTAATTAAATATGTAATGATTTTATGCTTAGTTTATTATTCAGTAACCTTCCAGATTAAATTTGAGAGTATCTTAGGCTTTACTCATTAGCAGCATGCTGGCACTTGGAAGATAAAAGAATTTTACTTCTGACAGCAGCAACACATTGCTTTCATAAAGTTGAGTTCACTAGTTAAAATTGAGAGTTTTTTTGATTTACAACAGTCTCATGCAATGAGATAAAAATGTTTTTTTTTTTCGAACAGTATTGCCAATGCTTGCTTTCATGTCTTTAAGTTAATAAAAAATTCATTAAAGTTTTACAAAACATGAAATAAATAGTAAAACTAATTGGGATTCCAATGTAAGAAGTTCAACTATATTTATATATCAATAGCTTATGAATCATATCGAGTACAATGTCATCATGAGTTTAAATGATAATAAGCAAAGAGGCTTAGATTTTTTTCTCAAGATTATATGTTCAAAAACTAGTATTGAAATTAGTGTGCGTCAGAAGAGTTATACACAAAAACTAGTATTGAAATTAATGTGCGTCAGAAGAGTTATAAACTATTGAAGTCTGACTGCTGGGGGGGGGAATGTGAAAAACTGTAAAATTAGAAAGCATGAATATAAACAAGGGAAGGAAGGAGAGAGATTTTAATCTTTTTTAAAATTTTGTGCTGGAATAAACCGTTATCAAGTGATATATATAAGCAAATTAATTGTAAAACCAAGTTTTAAAACAAGAACTTATGTAAAATCTATAATGCCCAGAAAAGTAGTAATTTCTACATCAGTCAACTCACTCTTTTCATATACGAGAAAATTTGACATGTGAATGCAATTTAAAATTTTCCCTAAAATTGGAATTTCTGGGAATTCTGAACTTCAGGGGGCTTGAATTCCTGTGTCTTCATTTTTGCTGCTTTTGTCACTTGCTCACTATAGAAATTTAGAACTTGTTCTCACTATAAACCCAAGCAAAAGTATGGCCTTGGCTATAGGTAATGACTTGAAAGCTTTCCTCTAGAGGAGAGTCAGAATAAAAGCATACAGCTTCATTGTTTTGCATTCAGTGCTACAATGAATTCATCTGCTTCAGGACCCGATATCTGCATCATATATATGGCAGGTTGGGGATCCTTAAAAACTTAAAAGAAGACTGATTCTCTACATATATCCATCTTCATTTAAATTCAAACATATAAATGTAGCTCAGCAGGACATCCTGCTACTACATCAAGGGCAACCTAACCCTTCATGCCTCTATGCAATAGTATTCCTTGCATACCCTTGTTTATGCCACTGTCCCCCCCCCCCCCAATCAAAAGCACAGATGTCAAAATCAAAGACTAAGGCGATATCAGTTACATTTTTTGATTACAAAGGACTGCTTCGTCATGAATTTGTCCCTGAAAATCAATAAATTATTCAGTATTTTTACAAAAATGTACTTTTTTGACTAAGAAACAGGATAAAGCAAGTTTGAAAGGAACATTTTGACTCTGGGCAATTTTTTTTTTTTTTTTCATGTGATAATCTCCATACAGCATTGTGTGTACAGCAATATCTAGCCATGCATTCCAGTAAAAAATCACCCAGTATATTCTTCTGAGTTATCACTAGTTGATTTTTTTCCTTTTCTGAAGCCTAAGATGACCATGAAAGGACAGAGATTTGAAAATGTCTTGAATATTAAATCTGAATGCTATATGTATTTGGGGTATGGTTCATTCGAACACCAATAAACAAAATTTCGACATGAAGAAATGTTAGAAAAATTCTGTAGACTCCTCTGGTGATTATTTTAAAGGAGATAAATATATTTGAAGGTTAATCTTTTTCTTATTGATATGAAATTGCTCTGTTAGCTTATGGGCACACCTTGTAAAATGTCTAAATGTAACCTGAAATGACTTATTAGTTTTACATTTAAATGAGTTACACTAGACATTTTACTAAGTGTATAATTGATAATTTTTTTAATATATGCAGTGTAAATTTATATTAGTAATATTATAAGGTATTTCTCCAGCCTTCGTGGTGTAGTGGTCAACACGCTCGACACGTATTCCAGAGGTTTGTGGTTAGAGTCATGGTGAGGGCATTGCTCATTTTTCACATCTCCCACTTCGAAAAAACCCTAATGACTCTACAATGTAAACAGAATGTGCTCAGCCATGTAAATATCCTGATCTGTTTGCATATTTTGGGTTCTTCTTGCAGCATTTCTTGGTATTTATGATTTATTTGGACTCCTTTTAGAATAAAAGTGCCTTAGATCTGTAACTGAATGTTTCCTAAAATTATTAATAAAATGATTTCTTGCTTTGTTCTAGCCTCATATTGTATTAAAATGAAACCAATCATTTGGTATGCTCAGTTTAAATTTTTTCTCATTTCTGAATACAGCTTCTACTTATTAATGGCAAATTTGACATATTTAATGTTTTTTAATGCAAAGAGATTATTAAACAGTTATTTATAAAGGAGGGAAAATACAGATATCATTGTTTGTGCTGATATGAAGAGCTAGATTACTTCTTTCAGTGTAAATTGTTGATTTATTATGAATCAAGATTTGCTGATTTTTTTATCATTCTTCTTATTAATTATTTTTTTTTGTTGTTATTTTAAAAATTACAAATGGACTTTGGATTTCCAGTTAATTCCAAGAATTTGTCAAATTGATTTTCTAAAAATTCTTGAAAGTTTTGTATAAACTTTTTCTGTGAGCCACTGTGATTTTAAAATATAGCTTGGGAAGTATCAAATCCAAAGTATTCCAAAGTCCAAAGTATCTTCTTTAAAACTGAATATTCAGTCAATAATAAATTAAATGATACATTAAAATAATATAGGCGTATTGAAAAATGTTGAGATAGTTAATATTGATAAAACTGTTTTGTTAGCTGTTTTGCTTCTTGACTAAAATCTAACTGAAATACAAAAAGCTATTCATCTTTCCCATCTTAGAATTTTCTTAATTAATTCCAAGCCTGTTTAAGAATTAAACAGGCCTGAAATTAATTTAATGGCTTTATTCTCTTATTTCTCCAGCAGACGTTTTCTACAGTCTATAAATCTCGTGTTAAACCCATTCTTGATTATTAATATAAACAATATATCTCTGCTTTTGTCACTTACGGATGCATAATATATTTCAGAATTCCATGTAGTGAAACAAAAGTGAGAAAACATGTCTTCTGTAACTTAAAGATTAGGAAGCTGGAAAAAGTTACATAGTATTACAAAGTATGAAGAGCATGTTATGTCTTCATGCTTAAGAAGGTACCATTTAACAAGATGAAACAGAATATTACAAAGTATGAAGAGCATGTTATGTCTTCATGGTTAAGAAGGCACGATTTAAGAAGA
This sequence comes from Stegodyphus mimosarum, assembly GCA_000611955.2. NCBI lineage: Eukaryota > Metazoa > Arthropoda > Arachnida > Araneae > Eresidae > Stegodyphus > Stegodyphus mimosarum. Next base: position 701,600 of record KK114248.1, on the reverse strand, counting down.
CGAAACATAATACTTCTTAAAATAACATTAAGGCATATAATTTAACTCTGAACAGAGCATAGCTCCTACAACATAGAAAAAGTGAGCACCTCATTCTTCGCAGCAAACATTCAACTACTATAATTCTAGCAACCTTTTGGAAGGAGAACCGAAATGCGGCAAGTGCGTCTTGTTGATCGCCAGACAGACACCAGATACTACAGAGCATGAAAACCAAAGTTGGTTTAAAAATCAGTAAAGGCAGTTTTTTGTGTGTGGGGAGGGCATCTGTAATTTTATTATTAAATTTATTGTATAAAAGAACATGCAAATAGTTTAAGTAAATAAATTACCCAAAGCCAGGTTTCGAAAGAAAGAATTGAGGATTATGTTTTCCACATTGACGTAGGATTACCACATCCTATTTTCTACACTGACTCACTTGTAGGATTACCGCATGTCCTGGATTGACTTGTATAATCCTGCATTCATAATTATGCCTGTGCTGAGTCCTGGATTGATAGAAGTCTAGATTATTAAATGAGTGGTTGTAAAAATCAATATCAGAAAAAGTTATTAATAGAAGTATAATTTGATGGAATATTAACAATACTTTTACTGGAAGATGGGAATTTTTGAATAAAGTCAGATAATTTGAAAGATCTTGATGAATAATTTCATTAACACATCTTGACATCATTGTCAATTCACAGATGATCTGCTGCAAAATAATGCCAATTGTTTTTCAATATTTTATTGATTGCATTATCATTTCCATTTAATTTTTCTTACCAACTTTTGTTTCCATGCAGAAGTTAAGTTTGTGTAACATATGAATTGCAGACTTTTAACATTGTTGAAGTTAAATTTTTCAAAAATGGCCTGAATTATCTTTTAAAATGTGGTAACATTTCATGCTTGTATAGTGATCCTTGCTCTATAGTATCTGCGTCTGTTAGTAATAAGTTGATCAATACTGAACACAAATATTGCTGCAGTAAGAGAAGGTTAATTCCATTTTCTATGACATAATACTTGATTTGAGGAATTTCTTTTAGCCCATTCCTATGCCCCAGTAATATTAATTGTTATAGCTAAAATAAATTACTATAGTGATTTGAAAATTAGACACCTTCCCCCCCCTATATTTTTGTTCTAAAATTTGGTAGGGCTTATAATAAGGTATTTTAATAAATAAAACTGCAAAATGTGAGGAAAGATTTTAATTACCTTTTTCTATATAAAATATTTACACTCTTTAAATACTAATTGAACCATAAAGGTAATTACCATATACATAAACTACATAACTACTGCAAATGATAATAGCTGCATATCACTTAGCATTTTCAGTTTAGGCCTGTATCTACTACACCTGTTACTGGTGTATGCTGTGAAACAAGTAGGTAATTATGTATCATTAATTTTTCTTCCTGTACCTTAGTAAAATATTATATAGAATTAAGTAGTTTACCTTTCATTCTAATCAGAACCATGCTCTGATGCCAATTATTGACTTATATTTTTATTTGTTAAAATTTATTCTAAAATGTAATGAGGGTCTTATTTTCAAATAAAAAGTGTAAATGAATACAAATTTTGGAAATAGTTTGGCATCTTGCTTTAGATGTCTGTTTATTGTATTTTTATGTAATGTTACAATATTTTGTATTTTTCTCACAGGTGGTAAAAAATGTCCCAGCTGCAAGCAAAGAATTTATCATGACAAATGGAAAATTACTCCTAAATTGGCAGAGGATCGTTGGGCTCACCAAGAGGCAAAAAAACGTGAACTTGGGGAAGTGGTCGAATTTTTTGAATGACATTTACAGAAGATTGCTTTATCTGTACTTTTTCAGAGTTATTAGTTTGACATTTTTATTTTACATGGCAATAACATGACAGTTTTGGAATTGTATTTAAACAGATGTTTTTAATGTGTTAAATGCTATATAATGTATTGGAATAAAAATAATTGGAATTATAAAGACATTACTTAATTTCTTTTAACACTTTTCTACCCCAATTCTTAATCACTTTTGTTGAAGCAATTCTTTCTCATTCCATATTTCATTACAAGGTAGGCAGAATTTCTGCGTGTATGATTTACTTATATTTTAAAATTCCCATTACTGTTGAATCATAAATTAAATAGGTTTACTGATATTTAGATTTTTTAATAAACATATTGGAAGATTTTTTTAAAATTTAAATCCGCTGATTAAAACAATTGACCCCCTGTAATAGATAATATTTTATGTAATTTCTTGCTCCAGTTGTTTAGGTAAACCCATGTTTTATCAAGGATCACAATCTATTTCCATTTATCTCCTGTTAAATTTTATTCATAAGGATTTTACAATATTTTTGGTTTCAGTTACATGCCTCAGCAAAATTTTCTGCTTTTCAGCCTTTCTAAATTGTAAATCTTTATTATTTTATTTATTGTTGTCACAGATAAATTTAAAGACTGCAACTAATTTCTGTGTTCATGGTTTTTTTATTTTTATCAGAGATTTGAGGATCATTAGAAAAAATATGTACTTATTTTGGGGTATTTGTTTCAAGTCTTTTTTTCCATGCAAAAGTAACCACTGACAATTTTTCCTTTATTGAAATTAGTAATGTTGCTCATTTTACTGTTAGAAATTTTAACAATGTATCTTTCACAATATTTTTAAATTGCAGAGTATTTATTTTTGGAAAGGACAGAAACATGCCTTTTGACCAACAGCTTATTTATATGCAACATTTTGAAAGAAGAATTTATTTTTAATCTAAATTATTCTAAAAATGTATTAACAGCCTCTGTATTTTGATTGCACTGTGCTGGATTTGCAGTTCTTAAAGGTTTGGTTCAGTTACTTGATTATGGCAAAGCACACCAGGGCTATCTGCTTGAGTGGAGGGGAGGACTTTCTTAGGGAAACTGGGTCATAGTCATATTACACAAAAAACAACAAAACCAACTTGCAGCCAGTCCATTCACTTGGATTCAAACCCATGTCAAACTAACTTTATTTAGCAAACTTTAATTGCTCAGCCACTGATGGGGGCCCTGTGGTTCTTAGAGTTGGTGTTATGGTGAAAGAGGTAAAAAGAAAGTATTTATTATGTAAATCCACAATTAATTTCTGTCTCTTGGAATTTTCAATTTATAGCTTGTAAATAGTTCTGTTATGCTAAGAAATAAAATTTAAGGATTTGGTGATAAATATTACATCTTGAGTGTGTCTTAAACCTCCATTATTCTTACCATTGTTGGGGGAATATATCTTGAATTTTTTAGAAACAGCTTAACTAAGAATACGGTTTATAACAAGTTGAAATAATTTGCTAAATTTTTAATAAGAGATAAAATAATAGCCTTTGTTGATTTTACAGTGTGTGTATTTTCAGGCTTCTTGAAGATATTTATCACCAATGAACCAGTTCCACTATTGATTTCGTAGGTTACCAAAATATTTTGTGATATCTTTGAAAATATTTCAGTTATTTAGAATTGCTGTGTACTAGTGATTTGGATTCATATTGTTATTGTTTTTATCAGATAAATTCAATATTTGTGAATTCAGTTATGTTCAAGAGATGTATAATTTAAAATTAAAAAATTTAAACCTTTTTACTGCTGAATAATGTATTAATATTTTCAAGAACAGTTAATGATCATATGCTATATGAAGGGTGCAGATTTAGAGAATTTAACACGATGAATAGGCATTTTGCAGAATGTGTTATTATAAATTCACCAACAAAAGGCATAAAAAGATTAATTTGTCAATGTATGTAATAGTATTTTTGCAAAAATGGATAATAGTATAAATGCGTTCAGCAGATTTATTGATGGAACTTTTATTTAATGGCATAGAATATCTTCATCCATTTGAAGCCAGGTCTTATTGTAAAATGTTATTTAGAAGTCACTTATTTTTTTAATATACTGAAATGCACATGTTACATATTTTATCTGTGAGAGCATATGCACATTACGCAAGAAAAAATGGGACAGTTCTATGCCTCCCGTTCTACCGGTCCGATTGACGAAATTCAAATTGCTTTCTTCATGTCTCGAAAGTGTGACTTAGGATGTATATTAGATTTATATAAAGCACTATTCTAACATAGGTATTTTGACACAAAATCGGACTTTTTCTGAAATTACATACCAATATTTTTCCATATTTCGATTCTACGACTCAAATTATGCCTAGATATTAAATTTTGTAAAATTTGGTGCGAAATTTACAGAGAAATTCAAAATTTTAACTTGGCTCATTTTTTTCAGTTTGTGCCAAGAATAGTTCACTTGCCGAACTTCTTAATATATGGCAATCTATTTTCCTTTCCCTTTTTACACGAGCGTCAGTGGAAAAAAGTCACAATTGTTCCCTATTTTCAAATAATTTTCTTTATATTATATTTTTAATTATAATTGTTATTATTTTAAGGAATTTTTTTCTTTTTCGAATTTCATTTTAATTGTTTCAGTTGCATGATTTCTTTCAAAGAACTGTTTTAAAATTTTCTATTTACTCATTCAAACTGCGTAGTTTAAATAAAAGGTGCATCGTTTATTTTTTTTAAATAGTTTTCTTTATACTATATTATTTAGTCATAGTTATTATTTTAAGTCATTAAATTTTCAGAATTTTATTTTCATTGCTTGTGCTGCATTGTCTCTTCAGATAATTGTTTTTAAATTTTCTGTTTATTCATTCATACTGCACATTTTAAATATATTTATTAATATAAAAATTTTCCAGAATTTGATTTCATTTATTTCAATTGCTTTCTTTCGAAAGCATATTTTGTGACCCAGACTACGATGCATTTGAAAAGCACATATATTAAAAGAGAAAATACAGTAAAGCACAGTTGACATGCCTTTCAATGGGCCATTTAGAAAAGATATATAAATAAGATAGATATATGACCGACTCAGGTTGCTGGTGCAATGATCAGGATAACATGATTCACCTGTAATGCCCATTGAGAGGTGAAGCAGGCGGAATAATAAATAAATATAACCAACATTTTAACTTAGGATGACATTCATACATTGCTTTAAACAGTTTTATCATTGTGCCCATTGCTTTACACAATTTTATCATCCTACATTTAGTTTCTTAAAATGTTATTCATATTTTAGTCAAATATTTTATTTTGAAAATCGCAAGAATCAAATATCATAAGATTAAAAAAAATTAAATTGAAAAAAAAAAAATAAAATAAATAAATTTTATGCAAAAAATTTATTTTTTCTTCTTAATGGCTTGCTCTTTTTCTTCAGGCATTCTGCAAGTATATTAAAAAGCATCCAACTTTTTGAAACATCTTGGTATTTCTGACATTCATTTTAAATAAAATTATCACCTTCCATTTCATAAGGGCCCCCAAACGGCGGAGCGGCAAAGTCGTTGAACACTGCTAATTCACTCCAGCGAATGGGCTGACTACATAGGCGTTTTTGTGGTTTTTATCATATGTAATGTTCATACGAGCTGGTTTCCCTTAGAAAGTTCTTCAAAAAAAAAAAAAAAAAAAAAAAAAAAAAAAAAAGCTGAATAATCCAATTCAATCCATTTCATCTGTATTTGGTCAGAACCTTTACCAGACTTTAGAGGCTAGGCATTTTGAAGGCATGAGATGAAAGGAAAGACTGGTTTCATCAAGAGGGAAAACGTCTTTAGATGACATCCATATACATCACTGTATAAATTCCTGAATCTTCAAATAATTCGACTGAGAAATCATGGGATTCTCCGTTTATGATATGATATGATATTCTATGATGTAATTTAAATTTAACCAACCATATAGTCGAAAACAAGTCGCTCTTCGCGTTAATCTGCAATGATATCGTTTCTGTCCTTTTTTGTCAGCAGAAGCTGAATTGATGGTATTTGCTGATGTTACACATCCAAGTGTTTTCTCTTTGAACACCCAAATTCCTTGAAGTATTCTGAAAGTATATTCAAAAGAATCCAACTTTTCAAAACATCTTAGTATTTCTGACAGCCAAATTCCCCTTCAAATTTTTGCATACTTTTCTCCCTAATTTTCTTTTTTTCTTCTACATTTATTTTCAGTGCTCGCACAAGAAAATTAAGATTTTTTGATTGTTACACTTCCATAAATTTTGCATTCTTGCCAAATTTTTTAAAATATCATTTACATAAGTTATGCTTCGGCTGAAAACAGCTTTTCATTTTCTAGGCATTTTAATTAAACTTTAAAGCAAAGTCCAAAGGATAAATATTTTAATTAAAAGATTTTTTGCTAAGTGACAAAGAAATAAAACATCAAACGAAAGTTCTGTTTTAGACAATTCGATTTAAATGAAGTTAAAGTAAACTAACAGATGATAGCATGGCAAATGTAAAATTTGGCTATTACAAATATTTAAAAAGGAAAAAAGAAAGAAATTTAAAAATCTGAACAAAATCATCTATAATTTAAAAAAAAAGTAGCTTTTCATATAGTATTAAATATTTATTACGCATCATTGAGGGGAAAAATTCCATATAATTAATTCTCCGTAAATATTTTATTTGAAATTTAAGGTTAAAAATAGTTGTGGGAATTCACTGTAACAAAATTCATAAACCACATTTGGCATTATAATCGCTCAATAAAAAAAGATGCTAAATTTCAAAACGCTCCAATATGTAAATTCATGTATATCTTAGAAAATTTTGAATAAAAAACTAATAAATTTTTTGCAGGTCTGCCTAGAAATACATCTACTTTAAGATTATGTTAAAATTTCATAGGTTATAATTAAAAAATTTTTTTGAAAAATATATAAAAATTATTAAAAAATACAAATTTTAAAAATAATCATAAAAAATGGGTGAATTTTATTTGGAATGAACCTACATTTCTAATTCTAAAAGAAGGAATCGAGTAAGTTTAATAAAGAAAGAGATATTAATAAACATATACCAAATTCAGTTAACATTGAGGAGTTAAAATTTTGAGAGCTTATATTTTAAAAACTGCTCGTATAATTTTTACAAAATTTCGCAGTTTGCATAATTTGAGTCGTAGAAACGAAATGTGTAAAAAAATTGGTATGTTATTTCTGAATACTCCAATTTTCTGTCAAAATACCTGGGTTAGAATAATGCTATATGTAAATGTAATATATTTTCTAAGTCACGCTTTCAAGACATGAGAAACGCAAGTTGAAGTTCATCAATCAGCCCAGTAGAACGTGAGAAATAGAACTGTCCCCCCCTTTTTTTAAGAGTTTAGAATCCCCAACATCCTGTAAAAGGTTACATATTTTTTTTTGTGGCATAGAAGAATTTAGGAGGATATTAAAATAATGTGTCCTAATGGTTGTTTTAAATTCTAAAATGAAAGCGAAAAAAATCTGCGAATTAATTGTGATATAGGTAAATATAAAGATGAAACTTACAAGCTGTACATTTAATATGAGCACTAGAAATGCTATATATATGAAGCTTATATTTCAATTAAAATAATGTTAATGAAAGGTTATTTAGTTGCACATTTTAACAAAGCTAAATTATATATATGTGATATTTTAAGTGCATATGGACAACACCAGTACTTTTAGCAGCTTGCAGTAATCATGCCTGAGGGTGAAAGGTAAGCTGATGAAGATAATAAAACTGGATTTTTGATGAATCACCAATCTTTATTTTCAAAAGTATCAAATCATCTTGGTAGACATTTATCCAATCATAGTTAAATATGATAATTTTTATGTACACTGGTTTCAAAAGTACAACGTAAGCACTTTAGGTAGAAAAAGCATAAGTTGCGTACAGTTGTTGCATAGCGGAAGTAAAGGAATTGCGTAGTTGCTTGTGAAGCAGCATTTATACTACGTTGGTGCACAAGTACAGCTAAACTGACATTGGTTAATTTTAGGTTATTATGTAATGTGGAAAGATCTCGAATTTGGAATATATATATAAAATTTAATATTTAATCAAAATATGAAAATATTTTAAAGCAGATATTTAGCATGCTAGTTATACATATAACAGCAGTGTTGACAAAGAATTGCCAAAAAAATTTATATATAGGATGTGAAATACGTAACATTCTTTTATTTGTATTTAGCGATATATTGATAGTTATGTATTGTAAAATTTTTAGTGCTATAATTTGCTATGCAATACTGTGACATAAATTTTTGCATGCTATAGGTAGGTTATAATGTAATGTTTTTTTCTCTTATGCAAGAAATTTTGAAATAAATGCTCAGTGATGTCCATCTCCATTGCTAGACTTTAGACTACTTTTTTTCTTTCTTGGATATTGTTTCACACATGCAAACCTTTTACTATTTCTACTTTGAAAGATGCAATTTCTGATTAATTTTCGGTAATGAAAATCCATTAAAAGATTTGTTAAGGTGTTGCTGATAGGGTTCAGTTTTGTTTTAACAACACCAGGGGGGCCATTTCAAACATCTAGAGAAAGTTTATACTCATAATTGAAGCATTGTCTCTTTCTTCCACTATTGTAATCAATATTTGTTTAGTAAATATTCACTCTTAACAGAAGGGTGTTACTTGTAGTGTATCTTGCATACAGACACACAAGACTAATTTTCAGCATGTATGAGAAAAGAGTCTAAAATGGTTCACTGCTTTCTTGCAGAAGATGAAATTAGCCTGTTTGGGAAAAATAAATTCATCAGATATAGTTAAATGATTTTTTTAAAAAAATTTCATATTATAATATTAAGATATAAAACAGTAGTTCAAAAAAGAAACCATTTCATAGCTTTATTGTTTAATGAATTTACCTGTGAAAAGCAAGATCTATCTGCCTATGGAGAGATGATTTTGTAAAGGATCTTTTAAAGGAAATTGGCTTCTATTTAAATTTCACTTCAGAAAAACCATAAAAACACTCAGCAGCTTGTCTTGGTACTTCAGATCAAAGCAGAAGCAAAATTATTAGTATTCTGCAGCTGCAAAACTAGTCAAGCATTTGTAGGCACCCAGTATCAGAATTTCCCCTCTATACAAAAGTAATAGTTTTTTTAACAGATTTGGTAACAGTAATTGGAATACTAATATTGATATCTTGTAATTAAAGACTTCAATTAGGCAAAATGCTAAGCTATTATTTTGAAATTTAAAAACACACATGCTTTATATTTCAGCAATATCATTAATTATTAAGAAGTCTATGTTAAATATTTTGTACATGAAATGTAATAATAATAATAATAATAATAACTTTTTCATTTAAGCAATACTATACATTTTGCCAGATTGTTTTCCTTATGCATTTAGATCAATGCTAGGCAAAATGAAACAGTTGGGAACAAGAAGAAGCACTTTCTAATTTCATGGCAAAAACCCATTTATGGAAGAAGAAAAGATGGTCTAAATTATTTTTTTCTTTTGATAACTACGTTTTTATCATTTTCCATAATTCTGTTGCATTCATTATTTTTAACATTAGGATGAGATAGAAAATGGTTTTACCACTTATATGCAATTATTCCGATCAATACATATATACTTATATACAATTATTGTGTTTAAGTAAAGCAAACCTTAGTTTGCAAAACTCAATAATGCAAATTGCTGGCATTATAAATAAATAAATCATATAGTGTCAAAAAAAAATACATGATCCTACAAACCATATTGTGTTTTGACACTTTTTTCTTCCCAGGATGTGTGAAGGCTGCATACTCATTTGGCTTTGAGTCAAATTTTAGTTTTATCAGGTGGTTATTGAAATACAATCATTTTTAGTAAAGAATATCTTCTCACTGGCCATGAAAGTTAGCAACCATCAAACCCTGAAAGTGGGTAGAGATTCTGGTAATGATGTGCTAGTCATTCCTGCAGAATAATGAAGAAAATGACACCTTTTTATTTGATAAAGTATCAATATTCAACTTACTTCGTAGAAAAGCTTTTGTTGATTTCTATTATTTTTTTAAACTTTCTGATTTTACAGGAAGCTCTGTGTAGAGTGCTGTGAGTACAAACTTCCTGCAGGTAATTGCTCCATGTCTTGTCTCCCCTTATTCCTAACTGGTGCTAAATAGCACTCCTTGTACCAGTCTCATGGTCAACAGGATAATATGTAGTACCTTTTTTTCTTAAAGAAAGGGGACAACTGTTTCTTCATCTCTGGAAAATCCTATATCATGGAATCCATAGCAGTAAAAAAGTAGCCAAATTTGACTTGTAACTCCTCATGCTGAGATAATGCACCAAAACAAAAGAAAAGCTTAAAATAGATTTTCTTTTAACAGAAAGATATTTAATAATGAAACTTTTATGAACATTTCTTAATTCTGAACTTGCATTTCTAGTTAAAATCAGGCTACAAAAAATGAACAAGATAAACTAATAATTAAGAAAAAAAAAATTCTTTCTGATGATCTAGTTTCAATTTTCAATAGTATTGCCCATTTTTTGATATATATTTTAGAATATAGGCAATAATAAATAACCCATTGTTTGCATGTTTAACATTTGTGTTTTAATACTTTGGGATTTAACACTTTATATTTAATGGTTATTTTGCTAAACAATATCCACTGGCGATAAAAGTGTAAATTACATAGAATAAGTCTTTGTATTATTATTTATGAACAGAACAGTGCTTAGGAGTAAAAAAGATAGCTAAACAAATGTTTCTGACCAGTGTTGTAGGTGACTTTTTATAGAGTTGCTGATAATCAGAAAATGCCAATAAAAAATTAATCCCATGGAAAGTTATATGTTAGCACAACCAACCTTGTTGCAATTTGGCAATTTTTTTAAGAAGAAAATGAATGATAATTTATTATTGCAAAGAATTATTTATTATTTACATTTTAATTTGATTTTATTCCCAAAAATCAATGAATGTAGAATTTATTTATTTATCATTATTATTATTTTATGTAGAAAACTTTGTAGCTATCACTTGAATATATTTAAAACAATTATTCCTTTTAGCAATTGTGTAGCTACTATATTCTGGCAGAAATTACTGTAGTTTCTTCTATTGTAGGCAAATCCCAGAAGTATATTTAAAAAATGAATTTAAGATAACATAATTTATCTATAAAAACTATTGAAATTTGAAATAAAATAAATACAGCTTATGCCAAACTGGTGACGTTGCTTGTTAAAACTAAAAAAATGTGTTTGTGGTAGTTAGAATTTGGTGCATTCTAAAAACTTTAAGAATTTCTACAAGGTAGTTATGCTAAGTACTATTAAAACTAGATATTAATTTTACACCAAAATTATTAATACAAAATTAACATATAGAAAAGATTTATGAGAGGAATGCTAAAAAATAACTGGAATTATATTCAAGCAATTATATTTCACTTATAAATTTTAGAACCTTTTTAATGTGTTCTTCTCCAGCATTGATACACTTTTAACATTTTGGCCACTGTTGCAAACATGGACACATTTCTAGAACTCTAGGTATAGAGTATTCAAGGCACATAATATATTTTTTTGTTACCTCATCTATATCAATTAAGAACTTTTTTATTATATGGAAATGGAAAGTTACATTGAGCAAGATTTGGAAGGCAGTGTGAATGAGAGATAAGCAGCATGTTATTCTTTCCCATTAATTGTCAGGCAGAAAAAATACTTCGAAAATCTGGTTAATGATTTTGTAATGATCTTTCATTAACAGTCTGCTGTACTTTTTCAAAGTTTCTTATTCATGGATATCCAAGTTGTGGGAGTCTCCATTTAATGTGCAATACCACTTGTACACTTGTGATTACTCAAATCATCATCTTTAAAGGTTTGCTAAAAGGTTGCACATCATAAAAATTTCAGGATGTTGCAAGCAGAAATTATGCTTAAGAAAAACTACTCTACTCAGACTGATGCGACATGGCAAAGAGGGCCAAATGGAAAATCCTCTTTTAACAAGATATGTGGCAATGGCATAATCTGTAATTATAAAATGATGGTATGTAACATTGTTGTTAGAATTATTTTATTTTCTACATAAAGTTTTGGTTTAATTCCAAATTTTAACTGACTTCCAGTAAATTAGTTACTTTTGCCATATGAAATATATTCATTTGTTGTCAATGCTAATTAACTGTTCACATATTTTGCGATTAAAAACATTATTTACCATATACAGACATTAGATTTCATATGCCTGATATAAATAGGTATAACTAGACATACTAATATGAAAGTAAACAATATCATATGAGAAAATTCATATAAACATTTTGGAGCAAATACAGACAAAACAAATAAATGATGCTTCATAATATATAATATACTACAGTAAACTGCAAGCACAAATAATCGGTACATAACTAAAATTAAGAAGTCAAATACAATCCTTTGTTCCTGCTTTGGTACTCTTGAAGAAATATCTTCATTATTACACAGTTGCAGCATTCGATATATCATAAGCATGAGCCACAAAACAACAGTACTATAAGTGTTACAGACTATCAAAAATCCCACTAAAACAGGTTTGTAGGTTGAAAGACCTGTGTAACCACTGTAAACATCAATTGTTGCAAGACTGTTTGAATTCCCATAAGAATGAAATGAACTCATGCTCATAATTAAATAGCATGATATATTACAAAACCTACTTTGGTTATTTTCCCAAGTTAATTTATTTAAAAGTCTTTCTTGTATCATTATAGCAGAAATAAGAGGTATATTGTGAAATCGACTTAATAGTATAACTAATAAAATCCAAGCAGATATAAAATCATATGTGAAAGAATTGTTTCTAATATTCGATATCAGTTGAAATACAAAAAATCTAAAAATAGCAAAGCAAATAATGAAGATAATAACTGCATATATTGACCATGGAATAAATATTGTACTTATCATTTTACTTTGAGAATGAAAACTTTTTTCAAATTTATACAGATATGATAATAATAATCCAAAACATACAGCACAAAATGTTATGAGGTTGCACTTCTCTTTCAAGAAAAAAATCAGGATAATTATTGCAATGAATACAATCAATGAGCTGAACACACTGTTTTGTTCTTGATTTAACCAATCAGAAATATCTGGCAAATGTTGCCATTTATTTCCAGTTTGATTCCAGCTACGGAGTATACGATGGGACACTAGAAGAATCACAATTGTATAAAGTTTATCTGAAGTATTTCGTATGTGTAAAACATTGCATAGGAAACTGAGATCCATTTTTTGTCTTCTTGTTTTAACATCAGAGTTTAAAACTGATAATGTGAATTTAATAAAAAACAAAATAAAAATTGAACTTGTAAAAAAATACCATGTCTGATGTTCTTCTTCAGTGTAGCTTGAAGAAAACAGGCTTAATACATGCAAAATATAAAAAGAGATAAGTATTTTTTCCATGAAATTTAAACTCACTACAATGTACAAATATTTCACTAGATAGTAAAGTTTATGAAGTACAAATATGCTCACAAGGGTTATAAAAATATAACTTCCTTGCTGTAAATATTCATACCATGTACTTACTGTAATTACTATTGGTAATAAAATAAAAATTATTGATAAAACTGAGGGTGAAAAATAAATTTCAGGTATGATATTGCTTCTTTTGCTGACAATTATAAAAAATCCAAACAGTACAGAAAACCATAACAGAAAAATTCCAGTTATCATGGAAAATAAATTATAACCAGAAATCTTAGCTAGTGATTGTTGCTTTTTATCTTGTAAAAGAGTCATGTATTGATTTAATAAAATTATGTAATCCTGATCAGTTTTGGAAACAACTTTATTTTCTTTATTTTTTAGCCACTTATAGTGCTGCCAAATTATATTTTTAATGTCTTCATAATGTATATTTCTTTCACTGGGAAATAAATGCTCATAAACTTTTAATAATTGCAGTAAATTATAAAATGCTGCATTAAGAACTTGTTGAGGAGTTAAATCACTAAAATGCAATACTTCTGGAATGATACTCCCTACACTATTCACTGGGATAGGGATTCCCATCAGAATACTGAGTGTTACAGCAAAATCAACTTGAGACACAGTTTTGATAGTACTGGGATTCAAACATTTTGAACAATTTGTGTTTATAAATACAAGTGGGGTAAGAAGCTCATTTTTTGTTACACCACCATGGCTTCCACTTGAAGTCATCCCATGATCACCACATATAATCACTAAAGATGGTATTTTTGATTTATGTTTTAATTTTTCATAAATATGTTTAATTACATTATCCATTTCTTTGAGTTTTGGAGCGAGATATTCAGAATTAGGACCAAAGGCATGGCCAATATGATCTACACCAAGGTAATGCAAAATCATAACATTCCAATCTTCTTTCGAAAGCTCATCAGTTAAATGACGAGTCACATTTGTATCAACTTCTGTAAAATCTGATACAAAAAATGAATGAATCCCTTCACTTCGTATGAAAAGTCCTGGAAATAATTTTAGCCATGTATCATCACCATAAAATACGGCTTTTAAATTGTGTAAAGTCGCTTGGAGAAGGAAATTATCATCATACACTTTTGAAGCATTGAAATTTATAAGAACATCCATGAAATTTGAAACTGAACCACTGACAAGAGTTTTTATTCTTGGTAGTGTGACAGTAGGAGAGAATACTGTATTTATAAAAGATAAGGCAGATCCATTTCTTATTAAGCTATCAGTGAAAGGCAGCTCTACATTGTGTTCTGAGCTTAAAGATACAGAAGGAATAAAATCTGCTCTTAAAGCATCAATAATAATCAACACAAATTTTTCATAATGTCTGGAATATAAAGATTTAAATGCTTTTTCTTGGTACAGACACACATTTTCATCTGCTACGGAGAAACAATTTGGAAGTGAAAAATTTTTTGAAACAGGCTGGATCTTACCAACTTTTGTTGATGTGAAACCGAATAAAAACAGTGTGAATCCAACTAAATATAATATAAAGCAAAACAATAAATATGTACATCGGTTTCTAAAAAAATTCATAATTTTATAAAGTATCCGTCGTTTGAAATAATGCTTTATTCTTTTAGGATATAAGGCGCCTCATTTAATCTTATTTTTTTAAAAAAATTGCACATCAACATAGTATAAAATGATTGCATAAATGCCATATCCGGCTTTTATCCTTACGACGTCTTCTTAATAAATGTTTACAAATATTGTAGTGTAAGTTGCAGTTGATTTCAAATGGTCTTTCATTGCATCTATTTTTTGCCTAGTAGTTGGCAAAAAGGTCTTCAAATAGCTGCAAAATATCGTCTTCCGAGCGAAATGAATGTAAACAATGCTGATCAACGTGGGTTTGTAACGTATCCTTGCATTTTCCTTTTTGTTATATATAATAATGCAGTTAAAAATAATTTAGATTGTCATTTACATCAAGCGAGATATAAGAAATGCATTTTAATATTAGTAATGAAATTTCATTGCAGAATAATCTCATTACCGCCAAATTCAAAATGTTGCTTAGCATTATTTATTGTTTTTAGCTGTCTGTGCGCCCTATAAACTATTAAAAATAATGTAAATTAAAATATCATTTTTGTATTCAAACGAAGTTTTAAAATTTTAAATAAATTTACGTAAATGTTTCAGGAATTTCTGATGACCATATTGTTGATGATAAATACATCAGGAGAACACTAAAATTTTGTATTTTAAAATACCACAAAATATTGTTTATGTCGCAGAACAAGAAATAATATGAGGAGAAAGAAACGTATGTAACTAATTGTATATTTTTACAGCATGGGAATTGTGTTCAGATATACCTTCACATAAGTTTCCACAATATTAATATTTAATAATTTATTCAGAAACGCAATTGCATAAATTAATATGACTAGCTTGATAGATAACGTATGTTCGATAAACATATCATTTGATTTACAGGATTTAAATAGCTAATAATTTTTGTTACTACAAAATGTTTGAATGACAGATAGAAGTTTTTAACATCAGCTGGGAAAAATATATCTTTGTTATCATACCTAAAGACATGTGACAATAGGAGAAACTCTTCCGAAAAATTAGTTTCTCCCTCTCTTGCCATTCTCAAGTTCCTAGCTGAAATAGTTTTGTTGGAATTGATATTCCATTTAGTTATGTCTGACATTTTGCAGCTGAACCGAAAGTGTTTTGCTTGAAGCTTTGGCACTCTTATTTTTTCATTTAAGTCAACCAATCAGACATCCAAAAAAATAAATAAAGATTTCAGGAAATTTATCTTCCATCATGCTGTTAAGGGTAGCTTGTGGGTGTGATACTGGTTTAAGAGTTTATGGTATCCTTGATCATGACATAAATTTTTATTTGACTTCTGAATCTGCTCGTCAGATGAAGAAGAAAAAGAATCAGAATGAAAGACATCATCTTAAATTTCACTTTAAAATCATTTGCTAAGTTTATTCAATCATACATCTGGAGAAATTCTATAATGTAACTACTGAAGTAGAAATAACAATGATCAGAGTTCAAAATAATTTCCAGAATCTATTAGCCAAAGGAAAAAAAAAGAAACTGCCGCCCCCTTTCTCCCACTTAAAAAAGTAATAAAAAACTACCAGTGCCAGTCATTACAGTGTTGTCAATTTTTTAGGTACTCTTCTGTTATCAGGACCAGATTTAGAAATATATGTATGTGTTCATATGTATATGTGCATATATACATACACACATGCATACATACATGCATTTCTTAATCTGGTCCCGATAATAGAGAAGTACAACTCATACTCAATGTCTCATACAGTTAAAAACAAAATTTTTACAATTCACAAAGCACAAAAGCAAACAATTCAGCCAACAGGCAGGAAGACCAAAAGTTTACTTTTTTCCCAGTGGTCAAAAAGAAATTGAATTTGATGCATGAACTGACTTAATTCACTATTCTTTTAAGGTGTTTCAAATGTAAACAAATGTTGGCCTCCTTAGGCCTAGCACCATTTAAACTTTTAAATTATTGATAATTCTACAACTATTGCTTGCAGATTAACAAAAGCATAGAAACCATAACCTGGACATAAGACCAAAATAAAGCAATCCCTTTTAAAGCAAAAAAGGTACACTATACCAACATATAAAATTAAAAATAATGAGCTCACTGAGCTGGGTAACAGGATGGGAATATATGTCTCTTTCTCTCCCTCTATATATATGATTGGTGCCCGATTGCAGTGAAAAAGGCTGATGCACAATGTCAGCAGTCCCATGTACATAATTTAAATGTTTTATGTCTTCTTATTTTTGAGTTATGCAAGCTACATGCGTATATACATATGAACATTTGTTTGTACATATATTCATAAGTGCATAAAAAAGTTCATTTCGTTAGCAGATTCAGCTGTAGCAAGATTTAATTGAGTCTCTTGTTGGCAAATGATGAAAGTTAAATGCTAAATAGATATGTTGAGCGATTTAATTTGAAGGAGGACAAAAATTAATATAACTTGATTAAAACTGGCATGTTTCGAAGGTCTAACTATCTGTATACTTTTGCTTATGGTAAGAAAGTAGGAGCCAGGATTATGTGCTGAGGTAAAAATACAAAAGGAGTGTATTAAAAAAAAAGATATGTTTTAGTGCAGCCATCTTAGTAGATGCTGTCAAATGTTCAGAATGCATGAAAGTTCAGCAACTATTCACACTTCAATTTTAGCAGTGTGCCTTTTTTGTATGTATTCTTTTTGCGGTATTCTACGTTCTAGTGATTTTTATGTACAACTTGTATTTTTAGTTCAAAGGGATTTAGTCCCGAAGGACTATTACTTTCGTTTTGCGATTTTGCGTCGGAAACACAAAAACGGCATATCACTTTTCAAATTGTTGCCACTAAATGTTATCGCCCTGCATTAAATTTTAAAAAATGAAAAATCTGCATAAATGTATGCATGTTTCTCGCATTTTTTTTTTGACGTAGCTTTCTCTTTAAAAATCGTCTGCGTGCGTTGCACGAGAAAATAAAAAGGAATTTTAATTACAGTTCTAAATAAATAGCCAAATAAATGTGAAATTCGTAACAATATTCTCTAAAACTTTAACGAATTTTTCATTAACAAACTCAAAGATTTCAAAGCCAGCAATACCAACGTTGTACAGAAAAACATTTTTATCTCCAGCGCGTGAGAGCGTGTACCGAAATTTCTAAAGATATGCACAATTTAAAATTATTTTGCGATATTGCTGTTGAACTGAATTTTATGGTTTAAGTGCAAAGAACATGGTATTTAACAAATAAAGGTAACACACAAAATGTTAAATAAATGCCCCTTTGGACGTAATTAAAATCTGAAACCTTTCAGTATTTTTTTTTTTTTTGTCCTAAACTCAATTATAAATATGGCAAGTTTGCCTGGAATAAAATGCAGTAAAAGTTTTACAGGAATGCAGTATTTTGTTGTAAAATCTGTTAAAGGGAACAGTTCTTTAAATCTTTCTTAAAGTGTTTGCCATAAAATTTATATCTAAACAAATCCACTGTAGTTAGAGTTATTGATAGATTTTCAAAATGTTTAATTAAAGTGCAAAATATATATGTAATAAAGTGCAAAATATATATGTAATAAATGATTTATTTCGAATTGTATGTCATTCTTTTTCTTCTGTAACATGTTGTCAAACTGCACCAAATTGGATGTCTTAATATGTAGTTACCTAAACAAAATTTCTGCAATAGTGAAAGAAGACTAATTCTGTACATTTGTGTTGTTCATTGATGAGAAAAAAAAGAAAAGAACATGAAGAATCAATTTTCAGAAGCTAAAGATAAATAAGGATTATGGGTACTTATATGTTAACGCAACACCCTAGTAGAAGTTGCCAAATTTTCAGAATGTACTGAACTCTGACAACCATGTACTTAACCCCTCTTCATGCAACCATTCTCATAATAGTTTTCTGCCAAATAACATTGCCATTTTTGTATGTGTTCTTTTTGTTGTATTCCGAGTTCCAACAGTTTTTATAAATAAACTATGTATTTTTTACCTTAAACATAGTTTTAAGGTATGTGCATGTAGGATTTGACAGCAATAGAAGAAACTTCAGTATAATTTCTGCAGAAATACAGAATTTTGCCACAAAATCTGTACAGGGAACAATAAAGAGATGCATTTGGTAGATAGCTAGTGCTGATGGGATTTGTGTTACGAGTCTCTGCCCTTCTTTGATATTTTTTTACACAAAAACAGATTGCTGTGTACTTGCGAAAAAGAATGTCGTAAAAAATTAATGAAAGTTTTGGAAATGAATATAAGTATTTTATTTTTTTATTGTATGACAAAATCCTTATTTAACAATTACAATCTGTATTTAAAATTGCTAATATATGTTGACTTTTAATTTGTTGATAATGTTTGTCAACTTAGATAAATATCGATAGTATGGGAATGTTTTTAAAAAATGTTGTGAAAATCCCCAACTTGTAACCAATAAGTAACATTACAGATGAAAAATCTGTAAAAAATCGACTGTTGTGCTGAGGTGGTTGTGTTAATATACAAATACCGGATTATGATTTAGATCATTAAGATTATTGAAGATTTTTTTTATGTAAGGTCTTGAGCAAGTCTGTTTCTTTCTTTCTTTTTTTTT
>KK114248.1:639153-681670 GCA_000611955.2 Stegodyphus mimosarum | reverse complement strand
TTTTTTTTTTTTTTTTTTGGAGGGTAGGGAAGCTGATTATTGAAACTTATAATTATAATTCACCTAATAAACAATAACTATGAATATTGGAGAAACAAAAATAATATGGTAGTTCCTTTTTATGCACAATTTGAAAAAAATATATTGAAAAAATTAAGCAGTTTTAAAACTTTTTGAGAATAAAAATCAATATATATGTATAGTTTTAATTTCAGATATTTTTTTAATAATGGCTGAAAGTAAATTCTTTTTACTGTGCTTATTTTTTGCTAATTCTGTACATAATATTTAATATTAATTGAAATGCAATAGCATAAATGATTTCTCTTAACAAATTATTAGCCATATGGAAGTTCCCTTCCAAACATTTAAAGAAGCCACCATAGCATACAACAGTTTACGGATTGATGCTGAGCCATTACGTGGTGGTGTTATCAAAGAATTGACTGTGAGAGATAATTACGTGATTGTGTAAGTAAAATAGGAATATTATACTGAAAAAGATATTTTTAGAATGTATTGTATTACTTCAAGTTTAATTTGTAGGATTTTAAAATGGGAAAACTGAAAAATAATGATAATAGCCACCCTCAAATTTAAACACAAATTAACTTTTTTAGACTCGAAGATAAATATTTAAATACATGATTTTGAAACTGGAAGGTAATAAAAAAAAGTTACTATGATAGGCATTGAAAAATAAGAAATGTTTTTATCTGCTTAAATATGTACCAATGTAAGCTACTGAATTTAGTGAGAATACACTCCTGGCCACCGTAAGTGCAACACCCTGAAGGAAGCATGCAAATAACATGAAATTTATAACATGCATTAGGGGAGGTGAGATATGCAAATGATTAGAATTTCAACACAGATGCACATCATGCGCACACAGCATCTGTGGTGCCACTTCAAAGTGCTATTTAAGGCTTGGAGTCTTCAATGATTTCAAGTTCGGCAATTGTGTTTTTTTTTTTGTGGTTTTAAAAAAAAAAAAGATCAATTATGCTTCGTAGTAAATAGCGATCATCGTTTGATCAAATATCCGAGTTCGACATAGGAAGGATAGTGGTCTACCGAGAGTGTGGATTATCTTTCAGGGAAATTGGTAGTTGTGTTGGATGAAACCAAACAACTGTAATGCAGATATGTGGCCGTTGGATGCAGGAGGGTACAACGGACCGACGTGTTCGATCGCATCCACCTCAGTGCACCACTTCACATGATGGCAGCGTGATTGTGTGCATGGCAGTGACAGATCGCTCAGTCACATCATGAACCATAGCACAGCACATTCAGTCTGTAACGCATCATCCAGTGTTTGCACATACCATTCGACGCAGTTTACAGCAGAGTGGTCTGTCCGCAAGATGTCCATTGCTTCATCTACCCTTGACGCAGAAACAGAGACGTCTCCGCCGCCAATGGTGCGATGAAAGAAGGATGTTGACAGCAGAATGGAATGAAATTGCCTTTACTGATGAGTCACGCTTCTGTCTGCAGCACCACAATGGTTGGATTCGAGTTTGGAGACACTGTGGAGAGAGGATGCTGAACAGCTGCATTATGCACCGGGTATTATGGTATTGGGCGGTACTGGATATCACTCTCGCACTCCTCTAGTACGCATTGCTGGTACTTTAAACAGCCAGCGCTACATCTCCGAGGTGTTGGAGCCAGCTGTCCTTCCTTACCTTCAGGGCTTGCCCACAGCCATATTTCAACAGAATAATGCGTGACCACACGTGGCACGCATTGTCCAAGTGTTCTTCGTCAATCGCCAGATTGAATTGCTTCCCTGGCCGGCTAGCTGTCCGGATCTTTCACCGATAGAAAACATGTGGTCCATGGTTGCTGAACGATTGACCCAGATTACATCCCAAGCTGCCACACCAGATCAACTTTGGCAACGTGTGGAAGCTGTTTGGTCTGCTGTACCCCAAGAACACATCGAAAGTCTCTTTGAATCAGTACCGAGGCATGTGGCAGTGGTGATCTCCAACAACGGCGGCTACTCTGGCTACTGATTGTGGAAGGAACCACACTTCACAGAAGTCTATAAATTTAATCATTTGATGCTTGGTCAACATATTATCTACTAAATAAATTTTGTTGTGATAACTCTTGTCTTTCTTGGTGTTGCAATTTGGGTGGCCAGCAGTGTATATTCAGATTTATTGAGTGTTTATACTATAATGCAATGGTGCATATATAATACATATATTGCATTATAGTGTAAACTACTGAATTTATTGATTTATTCTATACTATAACTTTCAGAACTTGGAATTCTCATCTTCATTATTGGTTCAGAGCACATTATAGCATTTATCATGATTTTTGAATAGTATATCAATTAGTAATATGCAGTGTATATATCACTGACTACTTGGAGGCTGATTACAATAAAATGCTATTCGCTTTGAATTTAAGACAAACCCTAATTTTATGTCTTAAATATTTGAATAAAAAGTGTGGCTTAAATTCAAAGTGATACAGTAGGTATAACAGAAAGTGATTAACTTCAGAGGGTGTGCAGTTAATGGTTTTCATGTTTCTGTGTGCATTATAGGTATCAAAATTTATTAGAGCAACAGAATATTTGCTTGGATAATTTATACTGTTGGGAATTTTAGCATGAAATAAGAAAAAAATATGTATATCCTCAAATATTTCATGCATTTAATATTTGTAAAATTTGCTGCTACTGTGCTGTGACACACACAGTGTTCATGTTACAAGATTTATGATTTAAATTACATGTTTTATATCATTAAAAAAATTCACCTTAAAACACAGAGGGTATTTACATATTTTTGCAATGATTTCAATAAAGAATTTGAAAAAAGTAAATGTAGAAAATGTTTTAGATTAAAAAGTTCTGACAACAGCTTACTATTTGAAATGAGAAATACCATCTGCTGCTTTTAAATATTCCTATTCCATAATTGAAAGACATTGTGAAATGCATAGTATTAATATTTCTAAATGCAAAATAAGCAACATTGTTAATTAGAAAGGAAAAAAATATCAATCACTTCTACATGGAAAGAATACTCCAAACGATATCCCAAGAAAGGTATGTATTCTTTCTAAATCTTCCAACACAAAAATCATTTGCAGAGCCTTTAAATACATCAGTAACAACAATAAATAAAATAATAAACCAAAATTTACAACTTAACAAAGCTAAAATTTATAGCATTCACCAGCTTTGTTGAGGCATGTGTTTAAACACAGAACAATATTTTAAACTTTTCTTGTATATTATTTGTGTTTCAGAAGTTTAGCTGTGGTAATTACAACACCCAGGACCAGTCACAGTCAGGTAGATTGTCAACTGTCACAACCAATGAAAATGCATCAGTCACTCAGGAACTCATCCAAATGACAGATACATGACTATGAGACAGATCATGAAATACTCATATATGGCAAAAGGATTTGTATTAATCCAACCAGTAGGACATCTAAAAAAAAGAGCTCATTGCACTACACAGCTCTTGACAAGGGATATAATGCAAATCAGGAAGAATGTGTGTGATGATCTGCAAAGTTTCCTTGGGGATTTCTGAGAATGTTATGAAACAATAGTCTTTAGTTGTCACTTTGATGATTCAACTAATGGACAGCAATTAGAATTGTACTCAAAGTTTATTTATTCTATATATTATATACTTAATTATTTTTAAATAAGTTACATATATATTTTAATTAAAAGGTATTTATGTTTATCATTTTATCACTCTTTCTCCCCGCCCACCACCGGCTAAATGGTAAAATCGCTGAACACTGGTAGTTTGGTCCGAGTTTTGAATCCCACGGATTGGCTGAATGGGCGTTTTCATGGTTTTCCCCATGTGTAATGCATATACAAGCCAGTTTTCCCTAGAAAAGGAGGACCAGAGAACTGGGTGGCCATGAAATTTGATCTACTTCTACCAATCCAACAATCTGTGAATGTTTCCTCAAGGAGTATATATACATATGTAGCCAATGACATTGGGCCCCATCCTATAGGCAAAAATGTTTGGTTGCATTTCTTCTAACTGCAGTACCAAAAACAATGTCAATTTAATGAAGTAATCGTCCAAATTAACTGATGACTCCAAGAAAAGAAGAGGCTAATCATTTTTGTTATAAGTTAGTGCCTATCAAGCAATAACTTAAGGGTTGTCTCACTCAATAATTTCCATTATAAAAAGCAGGTTTTCTGACACCCAAACCCTGCAGTTATGTGGATTAACTTCTCCTCAAACATGAAATGTTGCTTCATCACTGAATTCAATTTTCTGATCATTATTACTGATACGGGCAAAAATGTCTGTAGAAAGTTCCTTACAAACAATTCGATCATTAGGTTTGATGTATTGGCAAATCAGCAATTTGTATGCAGTCAGACTCGACCATTCATGAAAAACTTTATGAATAGTCGACCTGGGAATTTCGATTTGCAGGCTGCATGGCAAATGGATTTACTGGAATTGCACACAAACACAGCTCAAATGGTGGAAACATTTTCATTACTGATGCGTGGCATAACTACATTTAATTTATGCAAAACATGTTCAATCTCTTGAAACTGTTTTAACTATCTTTTAATAAATTGTTCCATTGGTGGAGGTTTATTAAATTCATGTCGGAATCACTGCTAAACTGTTTTCAGAGATTTTGTTTCCCATAACCAGAGAACACATATTGCTTTTCCAATACTTGACATTTTATACGTAAACAAACAAAATCCCTTGAACTCAAAATTACACCATTATAAATTTATTTGCTATTATTACATAAAATTACGTTTCGGTTAAATTTTATCTGGAGATTGAATTATGGACACACTGTATTTAGTAACCCTTACATGTTTCTTTAAGTCTAGTTTTTTTATCTGTAAAAGTTCCATTTCTGGGAACAATCATCTACTTTTTTTCTTCTTATCTTTCAGTACATAAAGCTCACTTTTCCTTCACTTCTGTAGCTAACATTTAATTAATAATGACACAAAATTACAGCTGTCTTACAGAATTTACCACTGACAGAACCAGATGTTTTATATCCATGTTTAAAAAGTGCTTACTACTGGCTAAACGGCAAGACTGCTGAACACTGGTAGTTAGACTTCAGTCCAATCTTGGCAAATGGGCTGGCTTCATGGGAGTTTTCATAAATTTCTTTTGTAACATCAATGTGAATCAGTTTCTTTCCAAATCTCCTACATGAAATCATTCATTTCCTTAGGCTGATAACCTTTGCTTGCTTTGCCATAATCAAAATAATCCAGTCAACAAGTACCAAGATTGATAGGGTTACCAAAATGTTACTGAAGTTATTAGAAATTATTGTCAAGAAAATAGGACTCGGTATAACTAATAAGCACCAAAATTACTTGGGATATTTCAAGAAGATGAGGGGAAATTTATTAGAAATGAATCACTGTAATGAAAAATATATGTGTCCAGGTTATAATCCAGTGGTAGGTCACAGCAACATTCACGTTTGTGGCCACTTGTAGTCACCTTTTCTGCAGTTTTATATGGAAATATAAATTTCTTTGGTCTCCAAATCACTCTGCTCAAACTGGTCCCAAATTACAAACATATATAATCTCATAAGTGTATTTTTTTATTACTTGTAAAAATGTACCAAGTTCTAAAATTCTGGAAATAATATTCTTTTTTTTTTTTTTTTTAACATAATGGTGTTCAGAATATATGAATATCTGTTGCAATGTTCTGGAAAGTAAAGAGTATTCTTCAAAAATAAATAAATTAATGTAAAATGCCATTAATTTCTATGACCAGGTTTTGATAGCTGCATTTTCAGTGTTTCAACCCTTATAATTTTTTTATTTCATATTTTTTTCTTTCAGAAGAATTTCATCAAAAGATTTGAGAAAATTGAGATCTGCAGTTAGTTCATTTCTTGATTTTCTCATTTTAGTTACGAATACAATTGCAAAATTTGGTAAGTAGATTCAAAAATTAATGTAACACGAAGCTCTTATTTATCATGAAAGTGATCAGAAATTCCTTGTAATGGCTGATGCTTGCTGAACAAGATGTGTTTTGTGATTTAAAATTTTAATCAGTAAATCGTTACTTTTTTAAAAGTAAAGTACATATATTAGGATATCAAAAATTTTGTGAACAATCTGCATATCTTTCCATTTATATACAGTGTTTTATGAATTTTTATTTATGGGAACAGATACTCTAATTATCTTCCCCAAACACTGATTTTGCATTTCAAAATAAAAGCAATTGTTTACAATTAATGTCACATAAAATCTTTTTTCTGTTTGTTCGATTAAATACACTGGTTGCAAAAAATTAAGAAACAACTATAAAAAGGTGCTTTATGTAAATTCTGTTAAACGTGTTAACCTTTTGCTGAGGTTTGGAATATATATATGAGGACTATTCAGAAAGTAACTTACGTTTTGCCGCTGCGTGGCAAGAGATGGCGCTAGCATCCCCATCTTGGTGTCTACTGAGTCCTTATACATTCGGCTGTAATAGTTGGCAGCAACTGTTACCTTTGCTTTGTTCACTGTGAATGTCTAAAATGTGTGCAGCAACAGAAAATCCCCCCATTTGTGAAGTGCGATCAGTGATTAGATTTTTGGTCGCAAAAAAAAAAAAAAAAAAAACCAATTGAAATTTATTGGGATCTTTGTGCCGTATATGGAAATGATGTAATGAGTGAAGCCAGAGTGAGACAATAGTGCATCATGTTTAAAAATGGTCACACTAGTGTTCACGAGGAAGCGTGAAGTGGCTAGCCAAGGATCGTTAACGTTGAACTCGTAGAGAAAATCGATAAAAAGATTCGCGAAAACCGCCGCTTCAAAATTTCGGAGCTCTCACTAGAATTTCCTCAAATTTCACGAACTCCATTGTTTGGTTTGTAGTGCAAGATCTAGGCTATTACAAGTTTTGTGCCAGATGGGTACGGAAACTCTTGTCAAATGACCACAAAAAATGGCACACGGCAGCAGCTTTGACATTTTTCAAGGCATACCACAAACATGGTGAATTACATCTTGATTGTGTCATAATAGAAGATGAGACTTGTGTAAAGTTCATGACTTGTGAGATAAAGCAACAGTCTATGGAGTGTGGTCATATGAGTTCTCCCAGAAAACCAAAGAAATGTTTGCAAACATTGTCATCAAGAAAAAGCATGGCAGCTGTTTTCTGGGACAGGGAAGGTGTACTTCAGGTGGATTACCTCGAATGAGGTGAAACAATATATAATGAGAGATATTGTGAAATATTAAAGAAATTAAGAAGAGTGATACAAAACAAGCGTCGAGGAAATTTGAGTTCCAAGGGTTTTTTTTTTCATTCATGACAATGCCCGCCTCCACATAGCCATTCAAACTTGGCAGCTTTTGGATGGGAGTTATTTGGTCATCCATCATGCAGTCTGGACCTTGCTCCTAGTGATTTCCATTTGTTCCCACGCATGAAGACCTGGCTTGGAACACAGCGATGCGACAATGACAAGGAACTGCATGCAGGCATATGTGTATGGCTGAAGTCTCGGGTGGCAACATTCTATGACGATGGAATTAACAAGCTCATGTACCATTATGATAACTGTCTTAATTTATATGGAGAATATGTAGAAAAATAGCTGAATAGTTTGTCTTTCAAATTTAAGTACTGTAAAGGCCCTTATTTTCGCGAAAATGAATATATCGGTGATTTCACGAGCTGAAAATTTCGCAAATTTTATATGAAAGAACCGAAAGTTGAAAAATTTCAAAAGTACCTAAGTAAAGTTGAGAAAGTTGAAAAATTCCAAAAGTACATCTTTTGCATAGCGCATTTTAAGAAACTTCCTTTTGTCCGAAAAGTTCGTCCTCCCCTCTCCCCCATCGCTCTTAAAACAACCCACGGTGCTTAGCAACCTTGACCAACCAAACAAGCTAAAGCTTTTGCATCGAAAGTGTAATCACCCCACCCCCTTCACTTTTCTCAGAATCGGACTGTCCATGTCCAACACCTGCTTGAACAAATTGTTACTAGCAGGAGCTCTGCGGCGGAGGAATACGTTGCCAAGTTGGCTTTCGCCAAATGTTCTGAGGAGACGAGAGATAGAAGCGATGAGTGTGAGATAGAAAACTGAGAAGAGAACGTAATATTAGTGCCATAAAAAAATGTGGAAATACTTGTACAAGTTGATGGACAAGGGAGAGAAAATTCCTATAGGAACTCCAGCGAGAAAATTCCTATAGGAACTCCAGCGCCGGCAGGGCTTCCGGAAGCAAGAAACACTAAGTCGTTTTTTGAATCAAAAGAAATAATATCCGCTGAGGTTTCTACTGCTTTGAAAGCAAAACGTGGGCAATATGCAGTATATGACGAAGTGCTGAGGTCCAAAATGGGCCGATATGCTACTATGAATGGAAATTCTGCAGCAGTGAAACATTTCACCTCTGAACTGGGAAGGCTGGTGAGTGAATCAACCATTTGCAGCTTAAAGAAACAGTACATTCAAGCATCTAAACAAGCTAAAGCTGATGTAACAACTTTACCGCACGGTAATCGTGGTCACCCCTTAAAACTTTGTGATTTCGATGCAAGCGTTCAAACATATATACGTAAATTGCGGATTGCTGGTGGAATAGTGAATCATACTATTGTTATTGCAGCTGCAAAAGGAATTGTGAAATCACATGATCTATCTCTACTAAACGCTTTCGATTTGAACCCAAGATGGGCCAGAAGCCTGCTGTAAAGAATGAACTTTGTCCGTAGAAAGGGAATCAAGGCTGCACGAAAACTGCCCCCAGATTTCCCAGCTATTCGCGACGAATTCATTAAGTGTGTTCATACAGTGATCGACAAAAATGTTGTTCCCCCTGAGATGTTCGTTAACTTTGTTCAGACAAACGCAAAGTTTGTGCCTACATCTAATTACACATTGGAAGAAACGTGGTTCAAAACAAGTGTCTGTAATCAGCATGGAAGATAAAAGAGAGATGACTGTTTTGTTAGCATGTTCCCTTGCTGGAAACCTATTTCCACCACAATTGTTGTTCGCTGGAAAAACAACAAATTGTCATCCAAAGTTTACATTTCCCACGGACTGGAATGTGTGGCACACCGATTCGTACTGGAGTAATAGTGACATAATGATTCGATACATCGAGAATATTCTTGTACCTTATTAAGACAAGAGAGCTTCTTGGGCTAGTTCCAGAACAACCTGGTGTAGTATTGTTCAAGTTTTTAAGGCACACCAAGATCCTCTTTTTCTGACTGAACTAGAGAACAGGAATATTATTCCAGTTTTTGTGCCCGCTTCCTGCACAGGAGAGATTTAACCTTTGGACTTACCTGTAAATGGCAAGTTCAAGCATTTGCTCAAGAATGAGTTTATTGAGTGGTATTCTTATGAGCTTCAATTTCTAGAGGAAAAAGAATCTGTGGACTTGCGAATATCACAACTAAAACTGATTCACGCTTCTTGGCTTGTGCGCGTATTTAACAGTATTGAAGCCAAACATGAGATAATTTTGAATGGCTTCAAAGAAGCTGGTATAAATAGTATTCTAAGAGAATGAGCTGCTTTCTATTAATTTTATTGTTTTATATTTGAGAAATATAGTTGTATATTATTCAAAAAATAGTTATAAGAAAGAAAGTTGTCAAGAAAAAGCTTGTAACTGTGCAATGAATCATTAAATTTTGGGTAAGTGAAAAATTTCTGATTTTTTATTTTTATTTGAGGCGGGAAAAAAAAAAAAGTATTTTGCAAGGCTTAAATTTTCACAATTAAGATGGGCTTGCGAAAATAAGGGCCTTTACAGTAATAAAAAATGTTTACTTCCATTTTTTTTCCTTAAATTCTAAAACATAAGTTACTTTCTGAATATCCTACATATTGCACACATTCACTATATTAAATAAAGCTAAAAAAAATTAAAGACTTAAAATTTGCTAGTTAATGCAGGGCAAGAAATGGCAGACTCTGTTAATATGTTTTTTTGTTCCTTCCTGATAGAATAATTGAATAAATGGCATCAATATATATAAAAAAAATAGTCTGATAGGTGAAAACGTTTAAAGTGATATTCAATAAAAGGTAATTAGATTGCTTAAGGTCAACATTATCATGTAGTCTGGTACCATTCACATTCGTTATACATAAATATGCAAATCTTTAATCATATTCTTTCAGCACATGTGGAAAAGATTGCAGGGAGTATTTTAAATTGCATTTTCAAGGCTTGTACGAGTGGTTAAATAAAATGCTCACATGTGGAAGGTGAAACATGTCATGGAGAAGGTATTTGATGGATTAAAATAAATTAAATGTGATTGGGTAATGGAAGCAAGACAGACACTGACATGGGCCTGTAATATCCTAAAAGTAGCTAAAAGTTTCATATCAAGCATGTGGAAACAGTTTAAAGACCCTGGTGATAACAGAAGGTAGCTTTTCTTTATTAATAAGTCACATTTTTATTTGGATATTCATTCCCGATATGTTGCAATCTGGAAGGAGTAAAGCATTTGTGAAAGGCATTGGTATAATTGTGGTAGAGTCATTACATGTGCATATATAATTAAGAATAGCCCCAGTGACCTTACATTTTTATCAGTATAATGGTGTATGCTAAAATATACATTTCTTGCTCTTTACCTCAAGCTGTTAAGGATACAGTCTGTAATAACTTCCTTTTAATGAATGATAATGTTTGTCCCTATTGTGTTGCACTAGTGACCAATTATCTTGAAGGTGAAGGAATCCAGTGGATAAAGTGGCTTGCATATTCTCTGGAGTTTTAAATCCACAGATTATCTAGATATTAAATCTGACAGGTCATGTAGAATGTACTAAGAAGCAATTTGAATCATTGTAGTTTCCACCTAAGACTTTACAGGAGCTTAAGCACTATTCATAGTGAATACACTTTGTTACTGAAGGAACTCCTGGACATTTTAATACAGCATAGCAAACTGCTGAAAAGCATGCATTTTGGTTGGGAAATCGTACACTTTAATAATTTTTTCTATTTATCTCTACAAAGTTATAATCTTAACTTCACTTTATTTTATGCTTCCTATGTTGTTATTTAAATTTATTTTTTGCAGAAATGAGAAATTCTACATTTTGAAGATATATTAGGCATGACACAAAATAAAGAGCTTGTACAAGATCAGTGTTCAGTTGCAAAATCATTCAAGTTACATGAGCTTACATAGTTTCTCCTTTAATTTTTCTTGCTGGTTTTCTAGGAAATGTGTACCATGTAAGGAGACAGTTATTATATTAACTGACACAGAATTATTTTGGTATTGAAGACATCATGATTAATACACTAATTACTAAATTTAAAATTACTGAATATGTAAGAGATTCCAATAGGTATTGTGTCATATACCAAAAACTATCTTCTAAACAATTTAATAAGTTTTGTTCAAAGAGGAACTTTATTGTTTCCGACGTACTTCTACATCAATTTTTACTTTATCCATCAAAACTACACCAATTTCACATAAGTTTCATTTAGAAATCTAGATTTATGATAAAATAGGAAAAATAAAATCTCCCACAGTGTATTTGTAGAGATGGCAGTTATTACAGATTTTTCATAATTATATCTTTTATTACAGAATTACAGGTGTGATAGATATTGTTATGGAAAATACCAGCTTTATTGATGAAATGTTTTTCTGGGCTATAAGCATACTAACATTAGCACTCTTTATATTACAAATTAAAGTACTGTCTGAAGCTCACAGTGTTGGAAGGGGAGAAATTGGGAAAATTAATGACTATAAACTTCGAGTTTGATAAATAACTGGCAAGCTGTTGTCTAGTTTCAGAGGTCTGGGAAGGTTAAGAATGTTAGTGTAGCCATCTGATTAATGATTTATATATTTAACTGCTTAGGGAAAAAATACATTTAAAATAATCAAGCAGTTTGATTTGAAGTTGACTGATCATCATTACTATTCTTATGCATTATAGATTTCATGTAGAGCTGTCCTGCTATTTGTGTTTTCTGTGGATATCCTAATTACTGAGTCTTGGTATCTTATGAAAGCAGTGAATGAATGTAAGCTTTTTTGTCATGTTTTTGGAGATGCAAGGGAAGACAGTTGTGTTACAGCACTGCATGAAAATGTATTTGATTGTATCTGAATGTTTGAAGTGTTGTGACAGCATGCATTAATATGAAAGAGAGAGAGAAACTTTTGGAATTTGGATGGATTGAATGAAGTTGCTGAAACGAAGGGAGGGTGACTCTGCATATTTGTAGTAGTGTGATGAGAGACTAATGTTTTAACTAGTCATTTGAATATTTATATTATTCTAAAGATTACATGGGAATTGTATTGGAAAAGTAAAATTAAAGGTATTATTTGAATGAACTATTCGCCTTTGCTTTGCAACCACTCACATTTGGAAACTGATTAGGACAGATCAGTCACAAAATTATCTTCATTTTCAATATTTGGTAGAAAAGCAAAATTTCAAATATTCTTTTACCTAACTTCCTAACCTAAATACTTGCTTAAATGGTTCTCCATTTAAAAAATCTGCAATTTGGCATTATCTGGACAAATGCTAAAGAATAGAAGAGAAATATGCCAATGTGACAATCAAAATCGCTGAAACAACCTTTTATTTGGCGTACATTTTATTAAAACACTCAATCGATTTCGAGGGCAGCTACAGGTCCCTCCTCATCAGAACGAAATTTCTAGAAAAGGAAAGCAACCTCAGTAAAGGCTTTTTATACCCTCGGGTAGTACCATGCGTGAGGAGGCAACGCCATCTATCGGCAAAAATAATAATCACGAATTATGTTAATAGAATTTTAAAAGCGGTAGGAAGAACTGGAAATGCTAATTATCGATATGTATTTTAGATGGAAATGTGTGATTAGAGTGAGAGGTGTAAATCATGAAATTTATGCTAATTAATTTATTGCATAAAATATATGGTGAACCTGAGAATATAATTACATGCAATTGTTACAAGGAATTTTGTAATTTCATGTAATAATTGCAACATATATATTTGCTAAGTTGAATTAAAAGGATGATAGACTAAATATTTAAAAATATACAAAATCAAACCTCAAATTGATGTTCACAGTGTTTCAGGAAAATAATGATTTTGAGAAGACTAATACAAATCAGCTGTTTTAAGCATTTAGCTCCTTGGAAGTAAAAGGAATCATATCAGTTGCCCTTAAATGCATGTTTTTTCTCAACAACATAATATCAATCTGAAGTTAAATTTTGCTTGATTTTAAATTTCAGATTGCTGTGCTTCTCTTCCTCAAAATACATGAATCCAGTGAAATTTCTCTATCATTACTATTCATGGTTTCGGACAGTTTTGATCATTTGTGGAGGCAGTTCCTAGGAGAGACTGGTGCGATCATTTGAAGTGACTGTCTATGGGAAGTGAATTCCACAATTTTACTACAATATTTCACATTAAAAACATAGAAATGTATATAGCTCTTAAAAGCTGTTAACCTATTTAATTTCAAAACAATGTTTTTCTGTAGCACTAAAGAATTTTACATTTAATAATAGTTATTTCTTGAAGTAATAAAATCTGATTATTCTTTGGAATTTTTAAAGCCTGTGCAATTTGATCTGAGGTGAATTATATTTATAATCCATTATGAAAATGGAACAGGAAACTCTAATGTATATACTATCACTAGCAATAAATTAAAAATGGTTCCAGTATATAAACTTTTATTTAACTGATAAAACAACTTTCACTTCACAAATACAAAAGTCATATGAAATACATATGTGTAAAAAAGTCTTGAAAAACTAACAAAAACTAGTTGGCACAGGCTACTGACAGTAATTACAGTATAGCTACATGATATAATTTATTACAGATAAAATTTTACACTTTTTCTCTGATATGTAAATATGGAATGAAGATCTTTTTTATAACTCTGACTTTACACATTTAAACGCAATGTAACAGTTTTACACTGCTGTACAAGGTCTTACTAACACTCAAAGAGAATTTATATCTCAATTTTTTCTACTTATAATGTTACAATAAATTTGTAAAATCTTCAATAAGGACTGAAAGCATGATTAAATTAAGCTTGTAAACTTTTAGTGAATAAACCTTAATCATCTAATTCTGATATTTATGTACCCCCAAAAAATTAATATAATTGATCAGCAAATATAATCTAGATGGAGTAATCAGATTCTGTACTTTTTATTAATAATGTCTTTAATATTTTCCATTAATGCTTTTATGCATTGCTGATGGAACTCTGGTGGCATGTAGACTCTTTCAATGCAGCCAGATAATCATATCTAGCAGCTGCATGTTAAAAGAATCTATAATGAATCTATAATGATTTATGTAATTTTTTTATGTGCATAAGCAGCCATATTTACCAAAAAGAAATTCAGACATTACTTGTTTTAATTGTACAAGTCCTTAAGAATGCAGTTACTGTTTTAGAATTAATTATTTAAAGTTAATTAATTACATGACTTACTTTTTCATATTTGTGCGATTATCTCAGCTCACTTAAATGCAATATGCCATTATATAATAATAAGGTTTATTTTTTAGCTTGCAGATTTTTTTACATTTGTGCAACCAGCTTAGTTTACTCTAATACAATACATGGTTAACACACTACATAATAGACAAGTGTATTAATTCTTAGTTTTGCTTACTCTTTCCACATTTGTATAAATATTTCAGCTTTCTTTAACGAAGTATGTGATAAGCCATTATATGATGGATAGGTTTATTAATTGTTAGCCACTTACTCTTTTCACATTTGTGTGATTATTTGAGTTTACTTTAATGAAGGAAATGCTGATGGATAGAGTATGATTGAGCTTTTCAGATAGCTTTATTTCCAGCAAATGATTTTCAAATGCAGTGACTTATTCTATGATAAAGCTATTGATTTAAAGCCATGTATAAAATGATATATGCTTACAAACTAATCTACTTTTCCCTCCCCCTTTTCTCTCTTTTTAAAAATAAAGTTCTGAAATTTCCTTCACAAGCCTCCACATTTACATGTCCATGCTTTTATGCATTCTTAATTTGATACTGTTGTTACAATAATTCATAATACTGGTTATTTTACTTGACTTTCATTATTTCTTGTTCTTAGGTGAAACAAGAAAAGATGGTTATCATACAAAGTAGGCAAGAAGGAAGGTTTACACAAGCATGCTATAAGGTTTATGTTAATTCTTTCATATTTTTTCCATCAGCCTCACTAGAATGTAATTTAAGTGGGACTTAAATAGGAAGCTTTTCCATCTTTTTCCAAAGGCTGAAGGTGTAAATTTATGGAGATTGTTTGGCAACACAAGTTACTTCATGAACTGGTTTCAGGACTAATTTTTGACACTTGCTAATATTTGTACTTAGCGGTCATGAATAATTTGGATTCAATTTGTGTTATTAGTAAATCTATTTATTGTATTGTAAATATTTAAGTATTTTTCATTCTCAAAATCCCGCAAGGAACAGCAAATAAATTTTATTTGTATCTTTTGTCTGCATTCTCTAGAATACTACACTTCAAGGGCGAAAACGATATGTTGTCTATAGTACAAGGAAGTTAAACAAAGAGTAGTTTAAATGTCAGTCAGGTGCAATATTCAAAATCTGCTCAATATCTCAATGGAATCAGTCAAAGAAAGAAACTACCAGTAGTTTTCACTCCTTTGACTATCAGTCCTTACGATCAATAATATTGCATTGCAAAAAATAAGGTTACTGATAAATTGAAGAAAAATGTTTTATATTAATCCTAAAAATTATGAGCCAAAAATGTCTCTTAGTTGTATATTTTTAAATGAATCTCAAAATACAAAGGGTTATCATGCACACAAATTATCAGTAACATACAATAATAGCATTGTCATTATGATCACTTGTGATTGCTATTCTTAAAATATTCACGAATAATAAAATATTGCATATTATCATCAACGATTGCAAGTTCACTAGGTTCACTGACATGAAAAGGAGAAATTTATGAAAAGATTTCAAATCCAAAATGTCTTAAATCTAGACAATCCTTGTGAAATCAATAGTCTCACATATGAAGTATGAAATAAAAATATGGTCTCAATATAATAAATAAAAGATATAAAAATAAATAAGATAATACTAAAACGATGTATAAAGTGTATTAAAAACTTAATATGTATTTAAAGTTTACAACTATAGCATGAAAGAGCCTTATTTAAATCACATTTCTCAAAAATAAACTAAAATAATTTATGTGCATATGATAATTGTGCATGGAATGTTTTGGTAGTACGGATAATGAAAACATACAAGTGCTATTTAAGTGACTGCAAAATTCCAACAGATTAAAAGCAAATTTTTACATGAAATTTAATGTTTTGTTCATGGCAAAATTGTGGCTGATATGAGGTCACTGCAGTTATTAGTAAATTGGAAAACACAATTTTCATCTTAAAGTCGGGCAATTTTTCCATAAATTCCCAAGATTTGCTTTACTTGTAGAATGCAGCAATTTAGGTATGCCAATCACTGATTTACATAATACAGTTTTGAAGTAGTAAAAACATCTGATGAAACTGTAAGATAACTTTTGACTAGCAAATTAAGTCTACTGTTTTATAAACTTAGAACAGTATAAACTGAATTTCTGAATACTTTACGAAATGGATAAGGATTTCTGACTATTTTCTGACAAACATTTTCTTTATCTTTGTTTTCTGGATCTTCAACATCCCAAAGATCAACCATAGCGCAACCTTCCCTATAAGAGAAATGATGATTTTATTTTAAATATTACAAATTTTTAATTTAAAATCTTAACTTTTCACAAAAGATAAAAGAAAGAAAGAAAATCTGAAAGTATTCAGATTTTAATGTTGCAGCATAAGATTTGTTAAAGTTTTTAATGTTCTAGTGGAGTATCGCAGGTTACCAACTAGCTGTTGAACTCACTCTTGGTAATACAGTTTTTTTTTCCTCTTTTTAGCTTTATTATTATGCTTTATTTTCTTCGCACTTACATCACATAAAATTTAAGAGCAAATATTTAAAAACACCATATTTATAAGATTCCCCATAAAATGTTAGGAGTTGCCATACATGTTTTTATATTTGCTATATTATTTTTTTGAAAACTATCTGCCTAAAAGCTGTCTTGAAAAAAGTAAGTAATGACTTTAGTGTCATTTCATAAAAATGTTTATTTTTAATTAGACATTTCATGATTTAAATGCGTTTTTATTTAAATCAATCAGCTCAAAAAATAGAAAAAATATTTTTAAGAACTGCATTTATTGCTTTTCAGTCTTGGTTTGTTACTCAGGAACAGAAAGATTTAATCTGAAAGTTAAATATAGTATGCTTTATTGAATGCCAGCATGCTAGTTTGTAGAGATAATAAGTATTCTATTTCAAGCAGTAGCATACCTGCCAACCTCTAAAGATAAAAATTCAGAAGATTTCTCCCCCAAATTCAGAAGATTTCTCCAAAATTCAGAAGAACACGAAGAATTAATATCATGCTTTGATATTAAAAAAATAACAATTTATACAAATAGAAAAAAGAAAATTGTACTTACATTAGTAAATCTCAATTAAGTAGTAACTAAAAAATTTATTAGGAAACATAAAACAAGAACTTAATGTTACACAAAAAAATTATTGCAATGAATTTAGAGTGCATTTTTTGGCTTTAGCCAAAAATTCTTTGGAAAATTTCCTGTCATAACAATTAGTTTCCTCATAACATTTAGCAATTAAAATGTTTTCTAGAGTTTTTGGTGAAATTGAAGAACGAAACATAGTTTTGTTTTTCTTCACAACACTGAAGACTCTCTCGCACTCAGCATTACTGTGTGAAATTACGAGAATAGCACATAAAACTCTTGCTAGTCTATCATATTTTAGTGTTCCATCAGCTCTTTTTATTCTTTTTAAGGTACCAACGAGGACATCAAGTCTATCTTCTCCAGAACTGGCAAAGTCTTCAAACTGTGCAGCAGAAAATTGGTTCTGTAGTTCATTTAAAGCATCATTACGGCATTCATTTCCTTTAATTATTAATAAAAATGGAAATTTATCAATAAAAAAACGAATCTTTTCAAAAGATGAATTTTCAATTTGTTTCAAATTTGCCACTTCAGCATTTAAAAGAACTTCATTTTGCAAAGGAAACTTCCTTACAATGTAATCACAGGCTGAAGAAAAGTACTTTCTAACACATTGAAAAAAATTTTTTTTCTCATGATCTTTCAAAGAATTTACAAGTTCTCTGGTTTGATTTCCAATTATAAGATCATTGTCATCCTTTTGATTTGCCAAACTATTATAGGCAACACGAATCAACACACTGTTTTTCACAACGGACGGTTTTACAAACTTAGTATAAAGTTCTTTCAAACTGAGTTCGCTGAGTCCGAGCTGAGTAATTCTCTTGCTGCTGTAGCGAACGCGAAGAAAAAAATCTGGCGCCCACAAAGAGAAGAGTGGGAGAAACAAGTTCAGCGCATTGGATTGGCTGGTTAAGCGGCGAGTTGGGAGAAACCGCAAGTTACTAGATTCGAAGTAGTCGGTAGTTGGCGGTAAAACACGATGCAATTGACAAAAATTGCTGAATTGGCGAAAAATTCTAAAATTTCGACAAAAATCACTAAAAACACTTGAAAAAGGAAAAAAATCGTAAAAAATGGATTACGATCGTAAAATCGTAAAGACAAACGCATTTTCGTAAAAATTACGAAAAATTCGTAAAAGTTGGCAGGTATGAGCAGTAGTAATACATTGCTTTCAAATAACCAAATTTGTAGATTAAAATAGAAAGATAAATGAAAAATGAAAGTGAAGGCAACAATCTGGCATGCTGGAGATTAAAATGTTTTATTTTGAACAGTGTTGTCAGTTCTCCCTTTCATCGTTAAATTTGTACAAAATATATAAAAAAAGAATCAAAAACAAATTTTGCTTCGAGGCGCCCATGTTCCAGTGGAGGACTACGTATGTTAAAAAATAGGTGGTTCTAAGTGCTGTCATTTTTTGCAGTACACTTAAATACAAAATCTTCATTTTCTTTAAATAATATATCACAATTATATTTGGTGGCAATAATTTGAAAAGTGATTTAGACCCAAAAGTAATACTGACAAAATGTGAATTTTAATACGAACAGTACTTCTGGTGCTTAAAAAAAAAGGCCTTTTGAGGTGTTTGTTTATTAAGATAGAAGTCACCGGAGAAACATTTCATTAAAATAAATCTAATTTTATTAATTATAATAAAACATAATAGTACAATATAACATAATATTAAATATATAAACAATAAATAATTATTAAATTTTAACTAAGAATATCTTAGAATAAATAATAAAGCAAAAATAATGAAACATTGACACCATAAAATATCACATTTATTTAGTTAGTAAAACAAAAATACACATAAAAGAGAATTACTAACCTTCTCTTTCCAAAACACCAATTTCGTTCTAGAACTACATAGTTAATTTTCATGTTTCGTAGAGTATCATATACCTCTTTTACAGGTTTTCTACTGAAGATCTGGTACACACTGCGAGTCCTTTCACTGAAAATAATAATGATCTGCATAGAAATGAGTGGTAAATTTAATTCACAAAAGCTATCCAGCACATATTTTTTTGGCATAATAATATAAGCACCTACTTGTTAAAGGGGGAAGTAAAATAAACAGCCTGTTTTGATCCTAATGTAAAAAAAAATTTACGGAAATTTTTATTTTAAAATAAAATATGATTCAATTAAATATTGAAAAATATATTTATTAATAAAAGGTTATTTATTTGTAATATTTAAAACAGTTTGCTCCTTCATGAATTGCATATAGCATTCAGAAATTAAATATTTTATTTCAAATACTGGATCCCGTTTCGGCAAGCCACTCTTAAATCATGAATATGAGAAGTTTTCTATTTGTAAGTTGCATAATAAAAAGGAGTTCAATGAAAAAATCAGCTATCTAGATCAGTGGTTCTCAAACTTTATTGCTGCATGCACTCCTTTCACCATTGCTAAGTCTTTCTTCTCTCCTTTTCAAAACCGAAAAATTACATATATACATTTATTTAAATTTAAGATTATTTTTAACATGTTTTACAAATTAAACAAGAAAAAGTATAGAAAATATTGGTAAATACCGAAACTGAATAAAAGTAGTTTTTTTATATTCATAAACTAAATCTAAACACTTTAAAGCTGAATAAAAGGCTGATTGCAGAATCCCCCCTGAAACTATGAAATTCCCTCTGGTTACGATGGTTTATCAAAGTAATTATACATATTAAGTCTGAATATTAGAAAATATCATAATTACAGATAAAATTACTTCACTGGAATTAAATCAAGAAAAAAACTGCAAAAGCTTAATGGGTGAAGCCTTAGCCACAGGTCAGTCCAGAGTGCTAACATATCGAATTCCAAAACTAGCAGAATTTTCTCACCAAGAAGAGTAATTTTTGAAAGATAAAAATATATAGAAATATTTTTTTAATAATGAACTAAATTTAGAATATCTAATTAACATCTGAGGGTGTGCTGTAGATCTACCTCCTCATGGTGCACCTGGTAACACTTTATAGTAGCTAAAAGATCTACAACTGGAATTATGTCTCCTCATCCTCGGATTGACACTCTTCAAGTGTTATAGTGGAATGCTGATGGACTGTCCCAATCCACAGCACGTAGAGCTTTTGCAGATTCTGTGTGAAAAAGACATTGATGTCTTTACTATCATGGAAGCTAATTTGACTATCGAAAACCTAAAATACTATCCTTTTAAAGGATATTCTCTTCACATACTTACAAAATTTAGGAAAGTTGCCAGTGGTATACTGATTGGTGTCAAGAAAGATTTAACAGCTGATTTTCATATCATAAAAGAGATGGGTGTTGATGGGGATAGGAGTGAAGTCGTACATTTGGATGTCTGGAAATGTGGAGCTCATTTTAAAATTCTAGCTATATACAGCCCTCCTTGTAACCATCCTGACTTTTCCTATGTTAATAATTTAAAACATTCTATTTTTAGGCGATTTTAATGCTAATTCTCCCATGTGGGGATATTCTGACACAAATGAAGCTGGAAGGAGAGTCCAGGACTACATTCGAACTGATGTACAATAAAAAGTATCCCCATACTTATCTGCATTATACTGGTAAAAGTACGACCCCAGATCTGTTGATGGTCACTGCTGACCTTTACAATCTCACAAAGCATAGCATCTTGAAGAATCCTGGATCAGGACACAGACAGGTGCTTGCAGAAGTTAAAATACCCAAAGCGG
The DNA here is from genome assembly GCA_000611955.2 of Stegodyphus mimosarum. Lineage (NCBI taxonomy): Eukaryota > Metazoa > Arthropoda > Arachnida > Araneae > Eresidae > Stegodyphus > Stegodyphus mimosarum. The sequence goes on along the minus strand of KK114248.1, from coordinate 660,333 downwards.
ATCGGAGACCCTTTTCGCCATCAAAGGTCTCTTCGAATTTAGGAAAGTGAATTGGCCTCTCTTTACTGAATTGATGGAACATGGCCTTAATAATGATAAAGAATTTACTTTAAATCCTAATAGAGTTTATAGAATTATTAAGGACACAATGACATCTTGTGGAAATATAAATACTTCTGGACAGATGAACTGACCTCCCTGAAAGCTAAGAGAGACAGGCTTAGAAGAAAGGCAGAGTTGACCTCCCAACCCTGCAATGATCAGGCTTGGAGAAAACAATTTGCATACTTTAGAAAGGCCCTTATCGCCAGATTTAATGAATTTATTTCAAAAATAAATTACCAATCTGATAGTAAAAGAACGTTTAAATTTCTAGGCAACTTAATGAATGATCCTGCTGGCTCACCTAAAACCTTCATAGTTAAAGATAAATAACTTTCTTCAGATTCTTCTGTAGCGAATGCTTTTGCACAGCATTTCTATAGAGCTAATAACAAAAACACTTATGCAAAAATACATTTGTCCAGAGTTAAGTAAAAAACTACACTTTTGCAATCGAAATGTGAATCTTCTACTGTTTCAGTTTTTGAGGCACCCATTACTCGAGACGAATTAACCTATGCTTTTAGAAGCGTTCCTTGTGGTAAATCACCTGGTGGAGATAGAATGCATTCTGACTTCCTCTCCCATCTTGGTCCTAAAGCATTTGAGACTGTTTGGATCTTTTTCAATCTAATTTGGAACACTGCTATTGTACCAGATGAATGGCGAACTTCTATCATTATTCCCATACATAAGAAAGACAAGGATCGGGATAGTCTCTGTAACTATAGACCAATATGGCTTACTAGTATTATGGGGAAGGCTATGGAGAAAATAATTATGAAAAGACTTAATTACTACTTAGAAACTTGCAGACTTCTTGCCGATGAGCAGACGAGATTTAGAAGCTCCAGGCCTACTAGGATGTTACCCTCCTGAGTCAATGTGCCAAGGATGCCCTGGATAATAGACAGGTCCTATCCACAGTTTTTATTGACCTCAAGTCTGCCTACGACAAAGTATGGCAGGAGTGCTTCCTACTGAAATTGTCAGGGTTAGGCATTAGAGCAAATCTTTTTAATTGGATTAGAGGCTTCCTGTGCCAGCGCTCTTTCAGAGTCAGGTACACTCTATCGAAATCTAAGTTCTTAAAAACAGGTCTCCCACAGGGAGCTGTTAGTAGCTGCTCCCTTTTACCATCTATATTAATGATTTGATATATAAAATATGAGAGATTTCTGGCATCAAGTGCGTCTTATATGTTGATGATTTGGTTTTCTGGACAGTTTCTAAAAAAGAAAGTGCAGTGAGAAACATAGAGACTAAACTCTCTGCTGCCTTGAATGCTTTGGAAGTTGGGTGTGCTACTAATAATATGGAGATGAACTTAAATAAATCATACTGCCTTTCTCACTTATGCACCAATCTTTGTATCTTCAGCTGACATATAAGGGTACCCAAATCACCTTGTGCAATAAATTTAAATATTTGGGTGTGACGTTTGGCCACAAACTAACATGGAAGCCACATGTAGAAGACTTGTCCAACCGTGCTACAAAGACACTCTGTGTCCTTAAGTGCCTTGTTGGAGCAAGGTGGGGTTGCACGAGACAAACCTTGCTCTAAACTTATCATTCGTTTATCCTTCCCCTTCTGACTTATTGCTGTGAACCACTTGTTGTGGCCGTGGAAAATGTAAAAAATCCAGTGCTTACATATTGTTTCTGAAGCCATGAAAACCACCCCGATTGACGCCATGTTTATGTTAGCTGGTGATAAACCCTTAAGAACTGTAATTCAAGAGAAGGCCTTAATTCACTGGGAAATCTAAAGACCTACATGGTCATTCTACAGAGAGTTTTTCAGATAAAAATTCACTTGGTTTAATGAATGAACCAGAATTATTTGTTCCACTAAAAGATCCAATAAATTTGAAATCTTTCTGGATTAATTTTGACCTGGGTCAAAAAATAACCAAAAGTAATATGAATCCCTCTATTTTGAGAGCCCTCACTTTCAAAGTATTAAACGTTTTTTACCCTGAGCCAGAGTGGCTTCAGATCTTTACTGATGGATCCCTCCTGTCTGATGGCCCTAACGCAGGTGCTGGAGTTTTTTCCGAAATTTTTTCTTTCTATATCCCTGTGGGCCGAGGCTCTGTGTTTGACGGTGAAATTTGCTGCGATTCGCACAGCTCTGTACCAGCTGCAATGCCACTTGGAAAAATTCACAAGAGCTGTTATACTCAGCGATTCCCAAGCTGCTCTGTTGGCTATCGTTTCAGATAAAAATCCCATATCACAGGACATATTGGATTGTCGATATTATCTCACAAAACCTGGCTTCACATGAGAAAACTGTAGTCCTCCAGTGGGTTCGTGCCTACTGTGGGATTTCAGGTAATGAGAAAGCTGACTTCTTGGCAAAGAAGGGTGCTTTAATCATGCAGAATATTTCTCATCCTTTGCCTTTCCATACTGTTAGAGATCTTACTAAAAGACCTTTCAAAGTACATGCTCAAGAAGATCCCTATTATCATGTTTCTCATAAGTCTTGGAAGAATGCTATCCCAAAATTGTGTAATGGCCCAAGGTGTAGAATGGTCACTGAATTCCATCTTGCCAGTGGACATGACTGCATACAATATCATCTTCATAGATTCAAAATTGTTCCTTCTCCGATATGCACTCTGTGCAGCTCTGGAGAGGTGATGGATGCCACACATCTACCCCACTGTCCTGCTCTGCACAAGACTTATCTTGCTTAGCGTTACTGGGAGGCAAGAGATATGTTAGATTAATGGACTATGTTACAGCTTTTTTTTTTTACATTGTGTTGCTGTATTTTATGTTCTTTGCTGTAACTGTTTATAATCAGCCATTGGAAATAAAACAAAAAACAACATCTGAAATGCAGCTATTAATTTTTAATGTAAATGGTACAAAAAGTATTTGCATATAAAAAAATATCTGAAATTTTTAATGTAAAAATAACAGTTTAATTTTTGTAAAAGTGTAAAAACAATTAAAGTTCTTTTTTTAAAGAAAAAAGCATTGTTATTATGTTTATAACATTTGCTATGATTTTACAAAAACAAGTTAATGTGATATTACTAAAGCTAGATTTAACTGTGGTCCTTTCTTGTATAATGATATTGAGGAGTCTTATATAAAGAATTACTTATATAAGCTATAAAGCTAACCACACATTATGTAGAAGTAACTTCTAACATGGAAACAAGACTTCTTTTTACTACTTATAGTACTCATTATACTTTTTACTAGTTGCAGTTCCTGTTATTAAATTTTCAATATTTATCTGATTTTCTTTTAACTATTATTCACATGATATGAAATGATTTTAATTGTTTTTTATGGTTAGTCTAGAGAAAACATCAGATTATTGCAGATGTCAAAAATTCTATTTTTATATAAAAACCATTTTATAAAATTAATATACCATATATAAATTTTAAGAATAAGAGAAATATATTGTAAATCTAGTTGACAAAAATTAAGTCAAAAATTAGCAGTCTCCTGCTTAAACTAGGAGAGTCGATACCTCTGTCAGCCCCAATGATAATATACTATCAAAAGTACAAATAAGTTTCCACCATTTTTTTTATAAAAAATTGGTCATTCATTGTTAAAGAATGGTATGTTACATTTTATTCAAAGTATTGTCCATTGCTAGCCACTACTTTTTCACATCTTTATGGCACTATAAGGATACCATGTTGAAGAAGGCCTTTTGAGGCTATCTACAAACCAACCCAATTTTTGGTATCTTCGTATGATGTGAAGGTTGCTCAAATAGGCCATGCAGTATCAATCAAAACAAGTAGTAATCAGAAGGAGCAATGTCTGGTGAACGCAGTGGGACGAGGAAAGTATCTCATTTCAGTGTTTCCAAGTAGGTTTTGGCCAATACTGCAACATACGGATGATACATCATGCAGGAGAATAATTTTGTCATATCTGCAGTAGTAGTGGGCGCTTTTTTTTGGTGCTCAGCTCAGTCTCATCAATTGTGTTTGGTAGAGAGCCAATAATAGTAGATGACACCAAGTTGATCCCACCATATACCAACATGATTTTTTTCCCCATGAATATTCAACTTGGCTGTCAGTGGTGAAGCATGGCCAGGTGGTCCCCATGATTTTTTCTTCTTTGAGTTAACATAGTGGACCCATTTTTCATCACCAGTGACACTACAATGCAGAAAACCAGTTTGTTTATGTCTGGGAAGCAGCATTTCGCATATAAAAAAATTGCCGTTCAAAGTTTCTCGGCTTCAGTTCATATGGAACCCAATTTTATTCCTTTTGAATCATTTCCAATGATTTTAAATGATATGAAATTGCTTATTGAATCACTCCTAATGTAAGTGGAAGTTCTGCTGGTGCCTGGCACGAATCTTCATCCAATAATACTTCAATTTACAAGCAATCGATATGCCTCAGCTGCAGACTTCTTCAGATTAAGAAGTAAATCAAAAGTTCCCGCAAATAATGCTCATTCGGCACAAAATTTGACATTTTCGCATGAAAAAATATATGATGCTAGTATAAAATTGCTAATATTTCAAAGTTATGTTGTTAGCAGATGTCCAACCTTATGATATGACATTTTACATCAAACAATTTCAACCATAACTTACTGGTGGTGCCATTTTTTTGTTCAGCAGCAGAGACTTATTTATACTCCCAGTATCATATAAAATAATTAATGCTGAGCTGAAAAGTATAGTTGATACTCATTATAATGACCTCTTGCATCCCACAGGGGAAAAAAATCATAACAACTAATCATATGATCAATGTAATGGCATTATCACCATATTGAGTAGTTTTTGTTATGAAAATGTTTATTTTATATAACCAAAAAGACAGGGTTATATAAATTTGATCCTTTTTGAAAAGCAGAACAATTCCTGCTCAGCAGTGCTCAGTGTCATTTCTGGAACAGACATTGCAATCAAAAATTAGCTTATATAAACTAACATCTCTTCTACATTTTTGTCAGATATTTGTAATCCTTTTTAATATATGAAAAATTAATTTTGAATTGCTAATAATTTTGAAAAAAATGTACCGTAAGCCAGCATTTTCATAATGGGGATGATTCACAATTGGCCTTCTAGTTGACAACAAAATGTTGGCCATAGTTGGCATAGGACCAGCAAATACAGCATCTACAAAGAATATATATAAATTCAAGAAATTAGAAAAATATAAAGACTATTAATTATGTAATAAAGGGGATATTTTTTTAAAATTTTTCTTGCGGTAAGTCTATAATGTCTGTAATAATAAGTTAGTAAAATACATTAAAAAATGTTGATTTATTCAATTTATTAACTAAGTATTTTTATTTACTAACTATTTAAGGAACTAACTATTTTTATTTATTTCAGAAGTGACAAATGTTTTACCTTTATATTGTGATTTAATCCTCCACCTGCTTCAAAAAAAAGTGGGAGGGTTAAAACATTTATCAGGAAATTATTTCCTTCAATTTCGATTTAATTAATTAGTCAAATATTATAGTTCTTTCAAAATGAGACGATAGAATAATTTGCTGAAGTAATCTTTTCATAAATATACCTCCACTAAACAATTTTGTTTTGGACATTCTATGTTGCCATGTAATAAAAAAAAGGGCTAAAAATTAGAACTAAACCTAATACAAAGTCTGAAATCATATATCCAGTATCCAGAAGAATCTAATAACCTGACCTCAGAACCACCAGCAAAAATATCTTTTCTCCCAAGTCTTGAGGGTTAAATTTCACTTGCAATGAATAAAACACTCAAGAAAAAGCAGGAGCCATAAAAGGAATTTTTTTCTAGATTAAATGACATTTCTGCATTTTCTTTCAAACACCTGCTTTTCTAGGAAATCATACCCTGGCCAATGATGATACACTCTTTGACAATTGTCAGGACCACACTTTGAGAGAGTGTATATGCACATGGGAAGAAATCTGCATTTTTCTGACTGATCTAAACAATAAGTAAAGCCCAAGGACATATTTGTTTAGAATGCAATGTTGCTCAAAGTGGTTTCTTTTTGTTGGCATAGTAGTGGGAATGACAGAAAGAATTTGAAAGAAATTCAGTTAACAGTAAATTTCATCACACTTCCTTCTAGTTTGATACAGTGTATTATTTTTTTATGGGCCATGTTACAGCTATGTTATGTTTTGCATGCTATTATTACAGCTATGTTATCAAAGTTAAAATTTGAATTTTCAATTATTTCAAAAAGAGTTTCTAATTCTGGAGCTGTAGTAGGATCTGCAAAGTGAAAGCATGTTTTGATGTCAATCAAGCAAAAAACGGATAACAACATATCTATCTCAAAATTAAGTAGCATGGTGTTGGAGTCAACAACATATGACATTAAAAAATAAATAAAAAAAGGGGGGAACTTTGTGCATTTTGACACCCCATTCACAATGAATAGAAGAAAAATTATCAGTCATGCTAAAAGTGACCATCTTCACAAGGTGATGATTGAATGTGTAAAGCTGTGCCATAGTGTGGGCATACCACTGAAAGATTCTAAGCTAATGGTTCAAACCAAAATATTTCGTACGTAAGTTCACTTTAAAAATTAGTATGGTATGATGCAGTTGACACTGAAGCAGCTGAACAAGTAGAAGATCTCATCGAACTCAGTAATAGCTAAATGTTAGCTTCAAAAAAAAATAATAAATAAATTAATTAATTAATTAATAATTTTTTTGAAGTATTTAATTTAAAGTATTTATTAAATACTTATGAAACTTGTCTTTTCTGGGAATATGTTGTCTGAATTATTTTGGCCACCCCTGCAGAAACAAACATACAAATGCTGCAGAAATGTACAAATGTAATTTTTCATGATCAGAAAAAATGTATGAGCTTAGGCTTTTAAAGAAGTAAAACTTTTATACATTAACTAAGATCAAATAAAACAACATGGATGACATAAACACTGAATAGCTAATCTGAAAATCATTTCATACCAGAAGCTTGGTAACATTTGAAATTGGTTGGTTTACCGGATAATGCAAAAATTGTCCTGATTATAGACAAACTTTTGGGTCATTTTCCATTTTAAGTTATAGTAAAAGATGACCTCCGTTTAAATTTTTCCTCTAAATTATATATCCATCATTCAGACAGCATTATTTCAGCATATACATATAAATGCTGTATATGCTGAAATGCAGATAAATAGGTTTTTTAAAACCTGTGCTTAATTTCCTGAACAGTTGCAAGACCATTTAAAACTCTAAAAAATATTTTAACATAAAATCTGCAGTGTGTAGCATTGCAAGGTCATGGGAGGATATATCTGAAGGCATTTTAAAAAAGGGTTGGCATTATTTATAACCAGCTACCATTATGTCATGGTGGTAATAAAGATGATAACTGCAAATGTGAAGGTTTTCAGATATCACATGCTAAAGGTAAAAGTTTCCATTTAATGGAATTTGTAAGAAAATATGGAGAAATGATAATAAATGAAAATAGTATAAGAGAAGCTTTTAATTGCAATGACAATGCTCCAGTCATTAGTCAACCAGCGAAAGGTGAAATCATAGTATGGTACTAAATCCAGAAAATAGTGCTACTAATAATGAAGAAAGTGACAAAGAGATTGCTGAAAATGAAAAGATTTTGAATAACAGTTTGTTTAGAGGAAAGTCTCTTGATACAGTTGCAGGACTTGAATACTGAACAAGAAATTGTATCTGTCTGTAAAGTTAAACAGAAAGCATTAGCAAGTGCATGCGCAAGCGCGCGCACACACACACACACACAAAAAAAACTTAAACAAATTACATTGAAAAAATGTTAAATAAACAAATAACAAAGTTTTTTGTAAATTTTCATTCTCTTAAAATCATAAATGCTTTCTTATTTCATATTTTTAATCTCATAATTTCAACATATTATCTCACTAGATTTAAAGTGTTGGTATAAAATCCAGAATCACCAAAGTCCTGATGATTCTGGATCTTAAGACTTGTACTGATACATAGTTTTAAAAGTGACTTTATTTTACATTCATTGATATAGTTACATTCAACAATTAAAATTTCCAGTAGGATTTAGCATATAATTAGTTGGAGAAGAAAACTAAATGATGATGGAACTTCCACATTAGTATCTGAGAAAATTTCTCAGAAAGCATCAACTGAAAAAGGACATTTTGAAGAATTAAAAGGAGACTTTCAGCAGAAATCAAACATCAGTTACAAAATATGTTTTTTTGCAGCAATATAATGCTTATTATCCTATGCTGTTCCTTCATACAAATACTTTACAATGTATTTTAATGCTTAATGAGAATTCATAATTTTATTTTATATATTTACATTGCTGATTTATACTGAAAAAAGCATATTACAACTCAAGTTAACAGGTCACTGAGGATAATATACCATATTTTCCTAGTCCTGAAGGTGACTTCTTATAGAGTTTGTAAACAGAAATGACATATATAAATATAATGTAATTTAATTTTCCTGAACTGGAAAAACACTGAAGACATTATAAAGTTTTCAAATTCTGATAACGGTGAGAGGATATTAAGGTAAATCGTCGGAGCTATTGGGGGATATAATGAGATTCTGATAAATAAAAAGATAGAATAAATCATTTACGTTCATCTTTCACTATCCCTAAAATTCTGCCTGCCCCAGTACTGAGAGCTGAGATTTGTCCTCTGCTCTTGTGTGAGATGAGATAATATGAGAGGTTTGAAATATGAAACTATTTGCTTGAATGCTTAAATTAACATATTTCTCTAACTCAAGCAGTAATTAAGATGCAATAAAAATCTCCAGTAAAACTGTTCTTGAACTACTGATACTTTAAAACAGTAAAAATCAACTAGAAGGGAAAAAAAAAAGTGTTACCTCATTCAACACTTATTACCTTCAGGCAAAGTTGCATTTATCCAAGAAATAAGCTCTTCTAAGTCAGGGTTGCTGAATTCACCAATTATATTTCTTTGATGCTTAATGTTTGAGATGCCCTGAATGCTCATAGCAGCAAGTAAACTAAAAAGAATGTAATATCTAACAGCTTTGCCATCTAGAAATCTGAAATACTGCAAAGAGAAGAAATTTCTTTCACTGTTGGTGAACATATAAATTAACAATGTATCCAATAAGATATTTTTTAAAATGCATATACAAAAGTTCATCAATATAATAAATAGTAGTTTTTCCTTCTAGGTAATTAAAAATATTTTGCTTCTGCAATTCCTGAATTAATTGAAAAATTTCATTTTTCTAGCACAATTCATCACATGTCCAAAATTAAAATCTTATACATATAATTTAAGTCTACAAAGTATTTTTTAATTTTTTTTTGTTTTTATGAATAATTTCAGTAGTTTAAAAATTTAAGAGCTCTTATTTTCTTTCATTTTTGAAATTAAGCTAAAATTCAGACTAGTACAGAATTTCAAATGACTCTTGCAGAGAGGTGTTTTTCAAAATCAATGCTTATCTTTTTTTTTTGGGGGGGAGGGGCAGGGGAAGGGGCCTGATTTTAAAATTGCTGTACTTTTATATCTAACACATTGATGCTATTTTTGCCTCAAACCTCTTTGTGTGTGCTCCAGTTTCATTTTATTTATCCTTTAAATACTTTTCACAAAAATTATTTAGTATTTTTTAGTTAACAGAGTACCCGTAACTTTGTACCAAAGGTGGTTTCCTGTCTGTTGCACTTCATGAGCAGCTATGCAATGATGTCATCATGAATAAGTGGGAAGAGTTAACACTGAACCCATAATTTCCTGTCAACATTTTTAGCTGCTCAGTTGCTAAAAGTTCTGATATTTTTTAAAAGATAGAATCAATATGGACTATGAGATTGGGTAACTGCCAAATGGTGGAGAATTACAATTAAATTATTCTTAAATGATCTTAAGACATCATATAAAAGGTTTTCTTTGGAAAACTAAAAATCACAAAATGAAAATTGTATTTTACTATTATCAGAATACCAAAATGCTGCTACAATGAAAGATCATGATATCAAGAGCACATGTTAGTAGAATTCTACTAGCAGTTGACAACAATAATTATATATGCTCGTATTTGTGAATTTTTGTAAGTCTTCATTTTTTACATTTATTCTTGAGTCAATAAAATATTCATTCTTTTGATGAAGTAAAGTAAATCATTAAGGATTAATTCCTATCTTTATCCAGATTTTGTGCCACCATTTACATTTGGCACCATGTGGCACCGCTTTTAGTCAAAACATATTAATTATTCTAACTTGGCATATAATTTCTAGTAAAATTTATTTTTTAGTAACCATGAACTTTCAACCCTCTCCCTCCAAAAAAAACATACAATTTTAGAATTTTCATGCTTTGGATATGAATTAAGCAGCTAACAAACTTCATAAAAATAATTTTCGAAAGCTCTCTGAAATATTCATGCACTAACAAATTAATCAATAATGAAAATTAGTACTAAATGTTTTCATTCGTAAGTCTTAAAGAAAACTCGGATATGATTTAATGATTCTGTAAACTATAACGCGAATATGTACAACATAAAGTTAATAAACATAATTTTAGAAAAGTGAAATAAATACCTTTCCACTCATAGTCAACGAAATCATAAGACATAAATGGGGAGTAAAAAATAACTTCAGTCTCATAACAAGGATAGCCATGATGAAAAATGCCAAACATTGGAAAATATTATAGAAGACCTAGAAATTTACATGTTTTATTGCACATGATAATAAATCAGAACAGATCAGGTAGAAATCACAGTATGGTTTTACAAACAAGACTGACTTAAAACAAAATTTTAAAACATCTTCAGAATATAATTCACAGCATACTGAATATTACTGAAAAACTAATGTTCTTTACGAAATGGTTTAAATAAAGGAAGATTAAAGAAAACGTAACAGCTGGAGGTGATGCATTTTCAGCTTTTTGTACTGAGTGGCAGAATTTAATATCTTCAGAGATTACACAATGCAGTAAAAAGCCTAGCACTAACCCTACATATGCATGATGCCTGATTCACATTAGTGGAATGTTGACTGTAGTGTATTATACCAGCGATATCCTGGCAACTATCTTCTATGTCCTGTAACTAAATAAAATTTCAAAATAGCAATAATACTAGTATGACACCTGGCACATCTAATCAGTGTATAGTTGCTAACATTGCTATTAAACAAATTAATTTTATCTAAAATGAATTCTACTTATCATGTTATTAATTAAAAAAGATGCATTGTAGGATATTTACTGAGATATGCATTTGTAGATTATTTTAAAATACTCCATATATTATAATGAAATGTAATACCTACAAATAATTTTAAAAACAAATAAAGAAATTTTAAGTTTGAATTAGAGCTAAAAATGGAAATTTATCAAATAAATTTAAAATTTCGAAGTTTTAATTAAAAATAAAAATTATCATTGCAATTTATTAATGATAATTTTTTATTAATGTTATGATTTAATTTTTACATTTACTGCATCTAGATAAATAGATCAGACAGATATTGCACAAAAACGTATATAATATGAACAAGATTTAAGAAATTGATAATAACATTGAGATAAAATATTTCATAACAATGTTTAGATAATTAGGTAACAAGAGGGAACAGAAACATGCCAAAGTAAAACAAAATTGGGCAAAGCAACTACCTTGTGTTTCACATATATTTTAGTTAAGACTCTTATCGATTTCAAGGGCAAACAGGTCATCAGAAGCAAAGAAATCTGCCAATGCAAGGTTGTTGCTTTACCTAATTTAATGTTTAGATATTTCTAATAACGATACTACAATTTAAAGTTTTTTTTTACTTACATCAGCATCTTCATGTAATGCATAATTATTGTTCTTTTTGAATAAAATCTGAAAAAAAAATAAAAATTTTCATAATTTTCAATTTTTAAACATGCAGAATTTTGTAACTGATTTCAAAAGTAGAGCCTAATTACTGCCCAAGCTCTCATAATGCTCAACCTCTAGGCTTTAAGGGATCTCTAAACTGTCTTAATGAGGCCATAACTAGAAGGCAACGATTATTTATTAAAATCCAGCAATTATCACTAAAGTCTCCAGAGAAACTAAATCTCATGGATAACTATTAATTCAAGTCTAATTAAAAGAGAAATCAGTAATTTATCTTTTAAACTGAATGGGGTTATTTCCACTGATTAACAGAATTAACCTTTTCATTCTGGCTACCATCTGCAAACTATTTTATAATTTATAAAGTACAAAGTCCGAAATTCAGACATATATTATTCAGAATGATCTAAAATCCAGACCTCAAAATCATAAGCAGTTTTTTTTTTTTTTTAATTTAAAAAAATTTTTTTTTATGCTTTACACATGAGCATCAATAAAGCATGTGGAGAGTCCCGATTTTTAATTTCACTCAGGCATTAAATAAAATATTTCCATAATGAAAAAACAACTCTTAATTAGCATAAATTTGTGTGACCAATAATTTGGCTCTGTAGCCATCTTTTTGCTTGCCATACATCTCAAATCAAAACACTCAAACCATATATCATACCATACATCTCGAACCATATATCAAACCATACATCTCAAACCTTTGTTGATTTTACATATACAGAATAATTTATCCCAACCTAGAGAAACATTATTTATTATTTTTAGCTTTCATAACCATATAACTATCAACACATGGCAGCTTAAGAAGTAACTTATATGGCAAAATCTAAACAATTTTCTTCTTAAAATGTTAATAATTGAATACCAAACAGCATAGTAAACTTTTATGCTGACATTACATCTGGCGATGATTACAAACTTCAGTTAACTGTGCAGCAAAGTGTTAAATATGTAGATAAGGAGAAATTTAACAAAAATTTCATTCAAATTCAAAAAACAGATTTTGTAAATGATACTCATAAGAGAAAAGTTTACATTTAGTGCTGTTTCAATCGAAAATAACTGATTTGTTATTCAGATAAGTCCAGGAACAGTGCCAAAGCAGTTGCAGTCACATTGGGCAGCAGAATTTAAGGGAGACAAAATTTTGAGAATTTAGGGAAGAACTGAGCAACAAAATTAAGGGATGGCAAAATCTTTAGAATTTAGAGAAGGCAACGGGATGTAAAATTTAGAGATGGCAAGATTTTTAGAATTTAGAGAGGCACTTGGCAGCAGAATTTAGGACCCATAGAAACTGCACAAGGCTGCACAATATCTAGCATTGGCTTTAAATAAACTTTAAGGGGGAATTTATTTATTCAGGACTGAGATAAACCTTAAGCTTGGGCACACATAAGTATAATAAACAACTAATATAATTCAGGTTGAACTTCATCAGCTGCCACAAAAAGCAAGGCATAATTTAGTGGAACAATGTCCGTAGTCCCCAATCTCACAATACTTAGCCAGTAGGGTATAGCAGTGCTAACTAAGCTTTAGAACCATAAATTTGAAGATTTTCAGAAATTGTAAACAAAAATCAAAATTTTCCAATTAATGGAATTTACGGAGAAGCAGTAATATATGAAGGTGCTTTGCAGCAGAATTTAAGACATGCAGAGACTGCACCAGTTCAGAAAATGTCTAGCACCAGCCCTGGATAAGCCTTAAATATATGTAGGAATTTATTTATTTGGGATCTGGATATGCTTTAAGCATGTACGGGAAATACGTGTAAGTACAATAAATAAGTAAACTAATATAATTCAGATTTAACTTCAGCATAAGCACTAAAAATAAAAGCACTAAAAATTTCATACAACAGTATGTCTTTAGGCTGCGTTCAGACGGGGGGCATATAGGGCATAGAGGCATAGTCATAAGGGCATAAAATACGGGAGTTCCGTTCACACCTGCGAAACGGGGGTCTAAGTTGTGGCCAATGAGAGAAGCTAAATTTGTGCATGCGTAGATGTGTCTACAGCTTTCCCGCATTTGGTCTGCTTGTTGCTGCTTCGTTTTAGCTTCACTCTGATTAGTCGATGCTTATCCCAAGTCGGCATAAAGTTGAAAAGTTAGAACCTTATGCCAAGAGCCCTAAACCAGATTTTGTGATGTAGCACAGAATGGTTGCCTTGGCAACGCAGCTTGGCTTAAACCACTTATGCCCTTTATGCTCCCGTGTGAACGCAGCCTTAGTCACCAATTTCGCGATACATTGCCAGTGGTGTATAGCATACAATAGCTAAGCTTTATGATGTTTGCTGTGATGCTAAGCTTTATGAAGTTTTTCAGATATTGCAAAACAAAAAGCAAATTTTTTCAATTAATGAAATCTGTGAAGAGATGATAAATGAAGATGATATAACAGAAGTTTTTCACTGTGATGACAATGCTCCAATCATCAATTAACTAATGGATGGCAAAACCATAGTATAGTTCAAAATCTAGAAAATATCACTACTGATAGTGAAGAAAGTGACAGAGAGGTTGCTGCTGATGCAAAAATTTTGATTGATAATTTACTCGCATAGCAATTACAGGTATTGAACAATGGTTTATAACTTAATAAGAAATTATATCTATCTACAGAATCAAAGAGAATGCTTTATTAGTTCACAAACCACTGTTTCATTTTTTTATTTAATAATTTCTACATATTATCTGACTTGATTTAAACTGATGATCTAATATTCAGAAAATTCCGAAACTCAGAATCGCCAAAGTCCTGATGAGTCTGGAGCTCTGACTTTCTACTGTATTATAAAATAACTAAGAATTTTGTACTTTATATATATGGTACGGTAGAAAAATTCTAATTGATTATCTTGCATTTCAGCATTTACTAGCACATTCAGCATCTTATCAAAAAAAAAATAAAAAAAAAAAAAAAAAAAAAACTATATACGTAAACATCCACAACTGAATACATTAGCAGAATTTTCATGTGTTATAGTTGAAACACTATAAAACAATTGCAAAGATTAAAAAAATTCAATTAAAACCAGAGCATGATTAATTTTAAAACTGCATATGGTTACATTTCTTCCAAATTTAAAAATCTATCTTAACGACCAAATAAAAAGAAAGTCAAAATTAAAAACATTTAAAGATTATATAAATCTTAAACAGTTTAACCTGTATTAAAAAAAACCCCACTTTTCAAAACCTGGAGTGGTCAAAACTGAATGAAACTCTACAACAGAAACATAATTTTTTGTTTGTTTGTTTCTGAACAACTGAGTTTCCATTTAGAAAGAAGCATTGATCGCTGGAATCATGTATGAAAATATAATTTTTAAAAGGGAAATAAAAACACCAGAATCATAAAAAGATGACATTGAATATATGTAACATATTTCTTTAATGCTATACAAAGCGACAGAAATTTATAGAGCTCACAAAATTTCACTACATGTCATACATTCTTATAAGTTAAATTACAGGATCTATAAAATTAACTCTTGAAATCTAAATTAACTGACATCACATTTCCAGAACTCATCATAGTAATGATCATATCTGTTTTATAAAATTAATTTTATGTAACACATATTGTTTTATCTTTGCATTAAACATTAAAAATGCAATAAATCATTATTAATAATCCATGAAGTATATTAATTTCACATAACAAAATTGTATTCATGAAGTAATAGATTTTTGGTGCAATACAGAGAACTTCTCTGAGACTTAGATACTTCTCTTCTTAGAGAAATGATTTAAATACAAATATTCATTTATGTTCTCAGAAATAGTGATCACTTTCAGAAGAGGTTAAGACAATTCATTACATAGAAAATGCTGTCTTAAATTTCACTGATAAAAAAAAGCATACCTCATGAATTAGTGATTGATGATTTAAAAGTAAATGCCTCAGTGACTAATGAATCAATACATGTACAAATTATTCAAAGCTTTATGGAGCAGCAGTATTATTTTTACCAACATTTTCCAATAATGGTCACAGTCGGTTCAAAATTTCCTCAACTAACTAATACATGGTCACAGTTGGTTCTTAAAAGACGATGATTTTAAACTACTTTTAGACAATAGTAACAGCTTTGTCTCCTGCTTTTCTTAAACAAGTATGTCATATATGATTCACATCATAAAGCTCTAACTTCTTAATTTTTCTTCAATAAAATCAAATATGATAAAGTCACATCACTACTATGCTAGTATACTTGCTTACAAAATCATATAAGGAAAGTTAGAACATCATAGAAAAAATTTATACTTGATTAATTCTTTTACATGACTGACTATAAGAAAATTTGTTTAAACAAATTTAAAAGGTGCTCTAAAAGTAAAATACTCACAAAGTACAAAATGAAGGCAACCGTTGGAATTGCGATAGGTAAGGCAGTTGTTTTGGTAAGTTCCAGTACAGTCTGAAATAAGGAAAATAATTGAATTTTCAGTGATACATATTTAAAATAAATAAAAAATTGCATATATAAATTACAAGCATGATTAACTAAGGTACTGGTAAAAAATAATAACTGTAAAATAACTTACTTCCCATGGTAAGAAATCAAATTCTGCAGCACATGTATATAACAATGTGTGAAAATCTTTATAAGATGTAAACTTTGATTTTAAAAGATTCCAAATATGTGCCTATAATTTCAGAAAATAGCTTATTAAAAATAAATATATAAGTTAGAGAATTGCATTGCTTTGAAGTTTTATACAGAATCATGAAAACACAACTGACACATTTCAATTTATTTAATAGAACTAAATTCAATTAAACAAAGAGAAAGAAAAACTTAATATAAATTTATCTCATAGAATGAAAACTGTTCATGAATAAAATGAATTTAAAAAATACTATTGTATAGACCCATTAGGTTATTTTGAAGCAGGAGATGTGAAAAATGCGCAATGCCCTCGTCGAAAGTCGAACCTGGACCTCTTGAATATGCACCAGGTGTGCTACCATTACACCACAAAGGCGTGTTGGAAGAAGGGACAGAATACCTTATAATTGGCTACCCCATTTTGATTTATTTCTTGCTGTTAAGAATAAAACATTCTGACTATGAGTATTTCTGAGTTGTGCAACTAAAGTTCATGGCTTATACTGAAATCAGTATGAAGGACCCCAATAAAGTACTCAAATACTGGCCATGTAAGTGCTTATGCAATCATTTACAAACTGCTGATCATCATGACAAATATTAGATACTGGATGACAAGATAAATTAAAAGCTTTGGACTAATGGAAGTCAAGTTTCTACAGGCAAACAAGTCAAGGTTCACATTTTACCAAATGGATACCATATCTAAATTAGGCAAATGTGAAAGCAATGACTCATTCAGAATGCAACATCATATACTCTAATAAATGGATAGTCATACTTAGATTAGGCATATTTATTCATGAGGAGATCTTTCAGAATTTATCATCATGATAACAAAGTTTGATGAGAATAATATCATATTATATAGCTACTTTTTATGATTTAAATTGAGCCTACTAGCTGCTGATGTTTAAATTATGAGTGTAGTCAGCATGATGGAAGTATAATATACATAACCTCTTTTCTAGCAATAAGACAAAGCTTCATGCTGTGCTCAGATTGATAGAGAACTCTGAGAATATGAATGTTCAAAAGACGAACTGGTTATCTATGAATTTTATCACATATATATAGGATAAAACAAATTTTAGGTATGTGCATGCTACAGTCATTTCAGTAAGCTGAACTAGTTAAGTATAGGGACCTTATCGGCAAAATATCAGAAATATAATAAAAAATATTTGTAGCATGAACACCAGACATTATGAAAATAATGCTAGGGCAGTGCCATAGATATAAGAAAATATCATAAGTTTTTACTATACTTATACATAAAAATATTATGTACATTATATTTTTTAGCATGAAAAAAATGAATATCTATTTCAAAAATAAAGTCTGAGAAAAAATTATCTTACATCATCTTGTACGTTTAAAATGGATGATAACAGAATTTTCAGTATAATGCATCCAAGCACCAAGGCGATTCCTTTTGCAAACTGAAGTTAAAATAAATATGAATCAACACTTTTTATTTGAAAAATTTAATTTATCTAAATGCAGAAAAAATTGCACCCAAATTTCTCTCTCTTCTTTGTATATATATATTATACAAGTATATATCAATCTATAAAGATTCAAAAAGAAAGCAATGTTTGTAAGTTAAGGACAACAGAAGTGGACTACTCACTTTACATATAAGTACAAATCAATTACATAAGGTGTTTGCAGATTTTAAGAACAATTTTGATAAAAATTTTTTTAACAAAAAGCATATCTTTTAGAATAAAAATTTCTGGCAATAGCTTATTACTTGAACTAAGAAATATTCGTCCGCTACATTTAAATTTATCTTTCTTTCAAAATGTCATATGTAAGCAAGCTGTAGATTGAAGGATATTCAAAGAATATGTATTGTTAAGAAGGAAAACTTCGCAGAAGCAGAAGTGGCTCCCTTCGAATGAAAAGGGAAACAGCTGCGCATGCGTGAATTATCTGTCGCCAAAAAGCGCCAAAGCTCGAAGCTGATGTCGGTCACGTTTATTAAGAGTTTAAAGCTGTGTGACTCCATTTTTTTTCCATCTTCATTGATACATATATAATCAAATATCAAACTGCGATATGGATAATTGAAGTTCAACAGCCAGTGAAAGTGAAACTTCACCTAATATTTCTTCATTTCCCAGGTAAGCTTTATTTCTAACTTTTTATCATTTAACCTAAAAAATTGGTGTAATTTCTGAATGTAGTAAATATCATTTTTTAGTGGTACCTTTTTATTTCAATGTTGACATGCGAAATTTTATCTAAATATATGAATCATGTAAGTTCTATAAAGATATTTTCATACCCCATAATGCAGTAATAACATTTTTATTACCAATCCTTTTCAAATTTCTAAATGTTAGAATCTGTGAACTATATATATTCATGAAATATAGAATATTGAAGGCCTTAAATGTAAATTAAAAGCCTTTCTTATGTTTCAAAAATAATTTATGATTAGTGTTGTGAAAATCTTTAAATATTATTTTAAATGTAGCCATATATATTGGCACTTATATTTGCAGCAATTTTCATATTTTATCAGATATTTTCTAATTTTATCAGTTTCTATAAAAATGGAAATTCATAGAATATTATTTTTTTGATTCGGGATGTTGTGTGATCAACTAATTTATTGTATATCTTTTGCTTAGGAAAAGGAAAGGAGCTACTAAAACATGGTATCGATGTTTTTGTTGTGATACAACATCTTAAAAAAATCCAGAGAGAAGATTCTTCGGATTCCCTAAGGATCCTGTTAGATAAGAGTTTGTAACTTATATTTATATATATACATAATTTATAGATATTTGATTATTATATCATTATCATATCTTTGTATAGTAAATATACATTATCGATAAATTCAGGTAGTCATTTATTTTGCAGTAACTACTTCATAAACAAGTTCTAATTTTAATTTTTCTACCATCTAAATCAGATGGTATTTTGACTATTTAATAAAAATTATTGCAAATAATAAACATTAATCAATTAGCATTCTAATGTGTAGCCAAGTTTTCATTAGAATTATTTCATTTAAACGATGCTACGTCTCCACTAGCAATAAATTCATTAAATCAAAGAAAATAAAGTTACTCTTTTCTGTTTTTACAAGTCAAAACAGTGAACTGCTGCCTGCAGTACGTGATGTATTTGAGCAAAATTCTTCAGCCTATGTTGCTGGGTATATAGATAAGCGGGCATTAAAACAGTTTCCTTTGTGCCTGTTGTGCAAAAGTGTTCTTGTTGCAAATAAAACTTTAGACATGCACACCTATTTTTTGCATTTCAAAGAATATGATTTTATGAAAGATGGATTGTGTTACCCCTCACATCAGTTTACTTTATCTGTATGTGAGATGGGTAAAAGGTTCAAAACTATGTTTGAGAAAATATGTAATCATAGAAATGTGAAATCCAAAATTATATTAGAGCTGAAAACTTTTGATCATGATTGGCTTAAATGCCATCTTCATGCCTTTCAGTTGTGGGAACATATTGTCAACTCATATGTGCAACAGCTTTTATATTTCAAAATCAAGGAAACTAATAAAGTGTTAACAAGTGTGAAAAAAGCCCCCAAAAAATAATTAAAAAACTAAACTAATAATTTTATATGTCATTTATATGCATTATAATTTTTATATGTATTAGCCCAAAAACATAAAATTCAGAATACCTAATTAAATATTTTTAAGTTTTACAGTCAGAATTAAATTATTAATAGTTCAATAATGTTAATCATGCATTATGAAGTGAGTTCAAGTCAGATTTCAAGGTTGGCAGTTATGTTGTTTGTGTTTAAATATTTTTTTAAAGAAATTGTCAGTAAAACTTCTAGTTTATTTCTGAAATTAAATATGATTTTATGTGCTATATATATATATATATATATATATATATTTAATTTCAAAGTTATGAATATAATGTTTGTTTGCTGAGAGTACAGTTGGAGATTTCGTATTTTTAATGGGATTCATCTAGCATAATAACTGCTTTTTCTACACAAATCATGTATTTCTCAAGCAGCCACAACTTTATCAGCTATCCAATATATATACAATGGCTCACAAAGTGTCCGTACACTTATGAGTTTCAATGAAATATTGCTTTATTTATTAACGAAAATTAATATTTCTGAATGAGAATGTTTTAAGAATATTCATAAATTTTTCTTGGCAAAAGCACGTTAGTTATTTTATGAACATAGTAAAACTTTGTTTAGAAAAATCAATAATAAAAAATTAGCAGACAAGTTACCCTGCAAAAGTCTTCAAACACTTGAAAGAAATCTCCACGTGTTAGTAAATATTGTAGAACTTCTGTTAGTTAGTATATTGTATGATACTCTGCAGCACTAATGACAGCTTCTATCACTCCTTACATTTTTAATTTTAGAAAATGAAAGTAGGTCAGTATTGAAAAAAGAAAAGTTTGGTTTTATTCAAAATTACATGGAGATTATGTGAAAAATATTGGGCTTCATATTCCAATTCAAATCCGCTAACAGCTTTTCTACAAATTCTGAAAGGGTTCGAACACTTTTAGGAGCCACTATACATATATATATATATATATACACAAAATCTTAATGCAC
>KK114248.1:594307-639118 GCA_000611955.2 Stegodyphus mimosarum | reverse complement strand
ACTGTTTTCAAATGTTAATTAAAAATAAGTAAAAGGAATCAGTAAGTTCATGTAACATTTAATATTTTAGCATATTCTTTTTATTATGAATACTAATATGATGTTTGAAAATTGCAAATCTGATATCTAAAATTTGGGGGGGGGGGACTTTATTTTTATTTCGTCAGCACTGATTATTCTGATTATCAGCATTCCCACGAATGCAAACTATTCATGACATTGAGAATTGGCAAAGAAAATCTGTTTGGCTATATGAATAGCTCACAGGCAAAAACATTCTGTCCATGAAGCATTATATGGGAGGAGAAAAATTTTTATATAGTGAATGTTTATATACATGCAATTGCTATTTGGTGAAGCATTGAGTTGTATTTAAGTTTGCATGGTCTACCTATTTATACATGCTTATTATGTATTATTGCATGCATACTCGTAAATGCCAAAAGCTTACTGTATACTGTAAGTTGGAATTGTGAGGATAATCAGAAATTACTGAGCATTTTTTTTTCTTATTCCAACAAAACTTATCCCAGTAAATTAAAAATGTACTCCTCACATTTGTTAATACTGTTATGCTTATATTTCTCCAAATTTGGATTTTAATATACTGTAATTTTTGAATTTTTTAATCTTATCTGTTGCGTAAGTAAAATATAATTAGTTTTATGTCTCTCATAACATGTATAACCCCAAAATTCATGAAAATATTAAGGAACTGCTCGCAGTACCTTTTTTATTTTAAATTTCATTTAGTGTGTGTGAGAAGCAATATCTTGAAATATAAATATGTATTAAAGTTACGTATGGAAAATTGTATATTATATATTGTATGGTTTAAAAATAAAACTATAATTATAATTTGAAGAACTGGCTATTTACAAAACTGCTGTTAAAAAAATGATTTTATTTTTGTTTGTTAAATTTTCTGAGAAATTTTGTGTTTACTTTCTATTATGCCAATAACAAGTTTTTATATCATATTCCATGTGATTTATTGATTATAAGTGCGAATTCTTTTAAGGTGTGAATAATAGTGAACTAATTTATTTATGAATTTACTATATTTTGCGATTTAAAATTTTATTTAGAACTGGTGCTTTTAATTGCCACATATGTTGTTGTCTTTTATATATTAAATTATAAGTATGCAGATATTATACATTTCAGAATACATTGCTTGATGCAAATTTCATTCTTTCATAAGTATATTTATTTATCATGAAACTGAATATAATATTGGTTGAATCGTCCTGAATGCAGTTATTGGGTAAATCATCCTCTTTACACTAGATTTTTTATACAATTAAAAAAAGAATAATCATTAATAACTAAATTTTGTGACCACTGATTTGTTTTAAAAAAAAACAATAAGAGACTTAAATTTTTATTAATTTAATTTTTGTATTGAAGTTTGAAATTAATGGTCAAGTGTATTTCAGATGTTAATAGTAATTATGCATGCCAATATGTCTTGTTACAAGTCATTGTAACACAGCGGTCTTTCTCCATACTGCTGTATGAGGAATCCCACATAAATGAACAATGTTTGTGATTTCAATACTAAAGGTTCATGCATAACCAGGGGTGCTCCATGAAAGATGCTCAGTTTAGGGAGAAAATTAGGCTGCATGCACATAATGTCATATGAGTGACAATCCTTCTATAATTTGAATTGATTTGTGCAAGCAAATTCAGTTTCTTATATCATTCCATATCAGAAATGGCAAACTATACTGTAATGTTGTGCCAGTGTTATAGAAAGAAAACTAAAAGTCAAGGCATCAAATGTCATCTTTTCCAAGTATATCTGCCACAAAAGAGCAGGGTGTTCGCCGAAAACATCGCAACAAAAACATCGCAAGGCGAAAACGTCGTGGTACAAAACATCATGGGAGAAAATAGAGCAAAGAGAAATCATCGTAGTTCTAAAACATTGGGGTCGAAAACAAAGCGATTAAAAAGCTTTGCAATATAAAAACATCGTCGTCAAAAATATCGTGGTAAAAAATACAAGTACCTACAAATCATCATAGGATGATAACATCGCACACAAGCATTTCTCAGGTTTTTAAAGTTGTAAATGCATATTCCATAATGATATGGGAGCACAAGAACTTTTAATATGCCCTAACTTTTAATATATTGAAAAACGTTGATGCATATTGAAGGTTTGATTTCAGTGCAACTTGAAAATAATACTGGTGTTGTTCAGCAGCAGTTCAATAAACATTACCCCACATATTTTTTTCCCTAAACTAACAGCTGAATTTTTCGAGTTAAAGATTAAGATAGATTCAAATTTCCCTTTATTTTCCTGTAAACTTACTAAATTAATACAGGCATTTGACAATGCTTGGGCAGATTTTTCCTATCTCCTCAGCTGTCTCTAGATATATGGATCTTCCAGATATTAGATAAGCTGACATAATAAAATTTTTGTTTGGAAACTATCTGAACCACCAATAGCAAGTACGATGGGATATGACACTAAGTGCATTCTAGTGATGTTCTTATAACACTTGTGAGGATGCTTTGCCAATGAAACTCATAAAATAACAAAATAGTGAATTTCTTATTTATTCCCACAGACTGCTCCTTTTGTTGTCTGGTTTTTCATACTTCAATTTGTATTGTTTAAAGGCACCTTTCTTTACTGCAGATTTGTGTGATTTGAAGTTAAATTTTATTGCTAAAAATTATTTTCTTTTCAACCCATAATGAAAAAAAGAGTTATCATATTTCAGTAAAAAATTAGCAATAAAACACCATGCACAAATTATTAAGATACATTAGAAATCATAGCTGAAATAATTTTCATGCAATTGTGATTATATTGCTACTTTTCTTTTTGATGTCAATTTTGAAAAACAAATAACATGAATTCTGGAAAAAAGAGGGGGGAAATATGTTTAAATGAATATATAATAAAATATTTATCATAATTACATTTTTTATTTACAGAATAAAAAGAGAAAAAAAAATATTTACCATTTTCAATAGTAGATTATTAAGTTTTCTCCAAATATTTTCAGTTGAAACAATTACCTTTAATATCAACAATAATGGCATGTCAGAATTTGCCCTATTTTAATACTTTTAATCATCTCAAATTAACTGAACAAAATTTGCATTAAGATAAATTTAAAAAATTGAAACTTACAAAACACATTAAAAGTACAGATGTATAGAATGACGTAATCAGCATTTTGTTCCCAAACAGCAAAGCAATAGATATAAAAAGGCTTATCTGTAAAGTAAATCATGAAAAAGCATGTTATCAAACTAAATAAAATAAATTTTTGCAATAAGTAACAAAAATTATATGCATAATCTACATTCCAGTATACATTCAACATACTATTTGAAGAATTAAAACAACTTTCTTTGACATATACTCATTTCTATATAATGATATACAAAGCAAAAAATTTTATATTTTCTTCCTTTGGCTCATAACTGATTCTTATTCTCATAAAGTGCAGCTTCATTCATTGTATACTTTATTAGAATGCAAGTATATTTCCAGACTTTATAAGTTTGATTGTTTATTTTTTTAAATTAAAAATTTGAAAACTTGAATGAAGTACTAAAGAAAAATAACATATCCCTTTCATTGGGATCATTCAACACAAATGTAAATAACATGGAAATTTTCATTGCATTCCTTTCCCCTTTACTGCCACCAAATTAGTCTTTGAGATTGATGGCACAGGGTCTGTAACTCAACATACAGTTCTGTGATGCTTGACAATAATGCACACATAATATCTTTTTTCATCTTCTGTAACAGTTTCTTCCAAAAAATGGTAATTTTAAAAAAAAAAAAAAAAAAAAAAAAAAACATGGTTACAAATACGAACTTTCTCTTCTCATTACTTCATGGACAGCTGGTTTGAAACCCACTGACTCAACACAGTAATAAACTCAAGTGCTACCAACTATTTTTTTGATTGTGTACACCAATAATTAGATTTCTGTTTGTGGACCACTGTTGTGGGTTATTTGTATGGTTTGATCCAAAACTACTTATGGATGTCTAAAAAAATAGCTAATCTTTACATTTTCTGCCCTTTTCGATGTTTCTTTTGCATTCTTCTACAAACATAATTAATTTCTAAATAGAAAATTCTGATTATTAAATATGTAGCCTCATTTTATATTCATATTTCTCAGACTGAATAATATAACTTCACTTTATGAAACCTGAAAATGATCATGTTAAAAGGATTCTCATTATTAAAAATGCTTCTTGTAAAGGAATTCCAAATATTTTAATTAAAATTTTAAAAATATGAGGTTGCACAAACATAAATACATGGAACTTTATACTTATGCTACAAACAATACATTGTATTCCATTATTCGCAACTTTTAACTATTTACACTACAAGTAAAAACTTTTTATATTAATATAATGTAAAACAAATTATATCTTCACTATCTTGTTTACCTCTGAAATGGTGATGATGACACTCTATACTTATTAATCAATGGTACAGTATTTAATAAATCTGGGTTATTTTATCAATAATTAATTCTTAACTTAAAATATGCTTCAAATTAGAATGGCTTTAAAATAAAATACATACTACATGTCCCTTCAGAATACATTTCAAGGCATCAGATGAAACACCATCTAGCAGATACAATCCAAATAAAACCAATATCTGGGTTAGGAAAGCAAATTGAGCAAACTGGAAAAAAAAAAATATTATCAATACTTCATATATACATTTTGTAGTAACAAAATCCATGGACCTGAAAAAAAAAACAGAGGATAATGATAAAACTGGTTAAAGACATAATGAGATAAAGAAGATAATGACACAAAAACAGCTAGAGAGTCACTAACATCATTTGTTACAACAAGAGCAGCCTAGAACTGTTAGAGATTAATATGGCATAAGATTGCAGGTGTCAATGCATCTGGAAATACGGTATACAGGAGGGGCTGCCTAAAAAGTATCTGACCTTTCACTGGGAAAAATATATTACTTACGTGATGGGATTGGGACTTTAATCCCCTTCAAAGAAAGCCCTTTGCACCTACACACACTCAGCTCACAGTTCCTTGCCAAACATTCCACTGCCAAAACATTTCTGAAAGGCTTCCTTTGGAATGGTGTTCAACTCCACTGTCACATTCTGCATTATCAGTTCTCTACTCTGCAAATGGGATTGTTTCACTGTCATCTTCAATATCAGAAACAACCGGAAGTCTTAAGGAGCCATGTCTGGACAGTAGGGAAGTTGGCAAATAACTGGAACTCCATGTTTTGTTAAGAAAGTCAGTATCAGATGTAACGAATGACATGATGCACTATTGTGACATACCTGCCAAATTTTTTCCATCTAGAGGTCTGGTCTTTTGCACCGAACTGCATCACAGAGTTGGAACCTGAGATGCTTCAATTGTGATGACTGTGCTTTTGTTCCTGAGTCATACATGCACACCCATGGCTCATCTCCAGTTATCACAGTATTCAGAAACTCAAGGTCAATGTTAGTAGTGTCCAGAAAGTCTTGTGTAACCTGAAGACAGAGTTATTTCTGTTCTGCTGACAAAAGCTTGAGCACAAATTTTGCAGCCACTTTGTGCATGTTAAAATCACTATGCTAAATTGCAAGTGTGGAATCTTTACTGATCTTAACATCTTTGACAATCTCTCATATGGTCAAATGATGATCATCCATTATTAGGTTTTCTACCCTCTCAACAACAGCTGCATTCCGAGCAGTTTGTGGTCTCCCTGAATGCAAATCACTTTCTACCAATTTCTGGTCATTTTTGAATTATTTAAACCCTCCTTAATTTGCATTCCTCCCATAGCATTGTCTCCAAACAGCTGCTAAATCTTACAAATTGTTTCACTTTGAGATTCACTAGGCTTTTGTAAAAAATTGATGCAGTACCACTGGCTGTTCAACTCATTCAATCATTTTAAGAAAAATCAAAATTCTATGAACACTTAATTCACTCGACAGCGAGTAGACAATGACTGACTCACCACAACTTCCTGAAAAAATTCAAGCATGCGCATTAAGTTGCCTCCATCTACTGTGCACATGGTAGTGATGCAGCCAGCCTAGGCTAGAGCTAATTATGTCTCAAATGTGTTCAAAGGGAGGTCAGGAGATTAGGACAGCAATGGTAGAGTTACCATGTCGTGATGAAAGTTTGCAACAATGAGTACTATATGAAAATGGACATTAGTATGTTGAAAAATAGCCCTGACATGGGCGATTTTCGCCCACTGAGCTTTTTCTCCGATATTGGCCTGAAAAGAGAATTTTCGGAAGGCACTTTTTGATGCAAGCTCCCTCTTGGTGTCAAAAAATTCCTCCCGAGGATATGGAGATTTTTCGCGATTCAAGATGACGGAAAAGCATATTATATGAGGTAGCAGAATGTTGCCAATTTAACATTGGCTAGTCAGGGTGTGCACAGGATATCTAAAGGTAATGGATGATATGCAACAGTGGATTATATACCCTGAATGGTAATGCCTGGCATGATGGAAATATGCCATTTTACAATAATATGGAATCAGCAGCCTTGGTCTAGCTGTCTACAGACATCAACATGTAGCAGTGCATAGCAGTGGTTGTCCAAGCCAAATGACAACATGATTTCATTGATGAAAACAATATGATTCCAGTCCACTACATTCCACAAAGCACAATATCGTACGAAATGTTGTTACCAGCATTAATGGTATGTATCAAAAGGGACAGAGATAAGGCAGTCCACTCTCTGTCAGCATTGTCTAATGATTCTATGTGACATCAGATGTTCAGGTAATGCAAGTAGGTTCTGCTGAATGATGGAAATTATAGCCATCTTTGTGATCAAGGCAGCAGGTTTGGTCCATACATCAAATCATCCTTCATGGCTCAACTGTCATATGCTGATGTACAGCATGTTGGATATATTGCTGAAGTATCACTATTTCATTATTATGACTCTCAGTGCCTGATGATTTAGTAGTATAACCATCCTGCTTCCAAGAAGACAGTGATGTGTCCTCTCTAGAACTCCCTTGACTGCATGTAACCTTGCATGTAACCACTTGACTGCATGTAAAGGTGAATCTTTGAGTCATTCTCTTTGGCTACAGCCAACATTACAACCATAGAAACAGTCCGAATTTATAAGGCAGCTGAATGCTGGATTTTTGTTATCTGCTTACCTATTCTGAAGATGTAGTCTGGGAATTCACATTTAATGACACATACAGCTGGATTTTAGATATCTGCATGTCAAATGTTGTTTACGGATCATTGCTTTTTTTTGTGCGTGTGTGGGGGAGGATGAGTGAATATTCAGCCCAAAAGGGCTATTAGCCTCGAAGCACAAATTTGCATCGATTCCCTTTAAATGTCATACACTGAAAGTGCACTGTATCACTTTTCATTCGAGTCTGTTGCCATTTGGCAAAATGCAAGACATTTGTTTTTAAAATTTAATTTGTAGTGTTATTTATTAACAAACTAAGCTATTTAAAAGCAACAAATTCAGTTTTTAAGAATATTACATTTTTATTTTTAATCTAATTGATTTAAATAAAAATTCATTCAATTCCTGATATATCTAATTCAAAATATTAAATATTTTTATACAATTTTTTCACTTTTCAAATATACAGAAGATACATAACGTTCCCATGTTAGCCTAAATGCACATATCATCTAGTATCTTACAAAATGTTTTGCTACTCTACCTCAGCCATCTCTTGATAAGATCCACAGATAAATATATCAAATTTTAAAAGGGGCCCTTTTTTAACGCCCCTTTTCAAACTTAAACCTGTTATTTGTTTTTGTTTGCTTTTGTTTGTTACAGAGTGCATATCATCTCACATTCTTTTTAAAGGGGGCGGATAAAAAACTGGAAAACTGCTGTAAAGTTCCAAAAAATAAAAGGCAAAATTTTTTCAACTAGATATTTAAGCAAAATGATGCTAAAGCAAAAATATCCAAATTAATGGAGCAAAATAATGACTTTATTAGTGATTTTCACCATATCTTTGAAATATTTTCAGTTAAACAACATTTCCTTATCTAAATCTTAACTAAAATATCCGCTTTGATTAAACGTGGCAATAAATGTGATTAATTTTATTTTTATACTTTAATCCTAACTAGAATTAAAATATAAAAAACTGAATTTTTATCACAGATTTTAATTGCAATGTTTCACATTTATTAGATGCATAATATTAACTTGCACTTCAAATGAATCAAAGTAACAAATTAAACAGTTTAATAGAAGCAATAATATAACTAAGCATAAATATATTTTGATATTTTAAAAATACTGGTATAAATACATTAGAATGCAGTTAAGTATTCAAAATATATAATTATTATTTACAAAATAGCAAAAAAGAAAAGTCAGAACTTTTTTATATCAAAATTGGTCTTCATATGGCGTATAAAGTTTGTTAAAAAATTTCTGAACTTTATTTTTTATATCTTTTTAATGATCTTTTACAATCTTGTCATTTTCAAACTACTACTCTCTTTTATTGATGCATTAATTTCAAATCAGTTCCCAATTTACATAGCAATCCTGGTACACTTTCTTTCAGCAACATTTTTAACAGAATAATGTACAAATACATGTGACATAATGTTCAGCAATTTTTCTTTGCCCACCAGGTTGCACTGTTATCTTGATCTGCTCCTTCTGCTGGTATACTGTCCATTGAAAACATGGTCAATGGCTGGCAAACAAATAGCCTAACATACACAGATGTGGCTAGGCTAGATCAACTTAGACAATGCATGGAAACACCATGGACTGAAATTATCCAAACACACATCTTAAGCCTCTTTCCTCTAGTGTTAATGCATACTACAGCAGTTACTGCCAGCTGAATTAGCTATACAAAATATTGATTCTTAATATTGTACAAGTTGAATGGGTTATAATTTTAATCAATTCATCATTATAATTATATTATTTTAATTCAATAACACTGGCTTTGATATCTTTTGTTCCTAAAGATGTTGCATTTTGGAGAGCCAGCAGCATACACAGATCTCCCTACTTTCTGCTTTACAAACCTTCTCAGCTAAGAGCAAACCCTTTCTTAAAAAGAGTGAAAATTTTTCAGACTTGGAAACAAAATTAACAGAATTTAATGATATTGCACAACCAATTAAGACAGCATGAATATTGACAACAATATTTATAAGTTATATAGATATATAGTTACTATAATATTTATAACCTATAAATATATATTTTGACTGCAGTATTGATAACATGCACCGAAGAGCCATTACATTATGACCACCCTGTTAATAACATGTAGGTTTTCTAGGTGGGACCACAAATTCTCTATTGGATTAATGTCAGGTAAATTTGGAGGGCAAGACATGACTTAGAAGTCACTGGAATATTTCTCAAACCACTCTCTGACAATTCGACTCTTATGACATGGTGCATTGTCCTATTGGTAAACACCATCCCCCGCCAGGAAATACTGTTGTCACGAATGGGTGAACCTGGTCTGCAACAATGTTCACTTAGCGCATAGACATCAGGAATTGTTCTATGTGGTTTATGGGTCCTAATATGCTCCATGAAAACATTGCTCATGCCATAATACCCACCCACCCACTGAGGGTTCGAGGGTTTCGTTTGGAAATCAGCATATTAGCACATGCCCATCAATGTGATGGACCAGAAAACATGATTCGTCAGACCATGCAACTTTCTTCCATTCTTCTGATGTTCAATTCCGATGTTTCTTGGCCCACTGCAGATGCAGCTGTCGATGATGTGCCATCAGTGCAGGGACATGCTTTAGCCTCCGGCTGCATAGGCACATATGCAGCAATGTATGTTGCACAGTGTGCTGAGAAACACTGTCTGAGTCACCACTTTTGTAGCTAGTGGTTAATTTCGGCTGTTGTAGCTCTTGAGCAACATCTATGTTCTCTGGAATCAATGCGCCGTCGATGACACACTGCTGGCCGGCAACTTGTTGTTTCACCATCCGTACACCACTTTCGATATGTGCTCACAACAACTGCACATGAATAGCCCAACTAAACGCACTGTTTCTGATATTGGTTGCCGAGCTTTAATAATTTGACTTTTATTGAAATCTGATAAATCAGCTGCTTTTCCCATTATGTCGCTAATCATGGTGTGTTTGGAAAGACAATGCATAGCTGCTTTATATACTCCAACAGCAGCCATGCACGCACAGTGGTTTTGTACCTGAGTGAGCCCGTTGTTATAGATGGAGAGTGGTCATAATGTAATGGCTCTTTGCTGTATACATATACGCAGTAAGAGAGAGAGAAATTTAGTTTTTTAAAAAAGAGACTTCAGAAATCAATCTAACATGTCAATTTCTGACCCATCTAACATGCCAGTTTCTTCCACCTCTCATACAGCCTCCTCATCACAACCTTTACTTGTGAGTCTCAAGAGGGTAAGGCAGACTCAACCATACAAATGTAAAGATCTACCTGTTTCATCCTGACCCGATTTGCACATGCCTCAAAAATGACAATCCAAAGGGTCCACCTTCAGATATTAAATGGGCAGCTTTAAATCCCTTTCATCACCCTATTAAAAGAAGTTAATCCTAATCCCACAGTAACCATAAGATGTGCTATAGATGTAAAGTTAAAAGGAAATAACACAATCCCAGTTTTTGCAGCTCAATACAAGAAATAATTACACAATTATATACAATTCCTTGGTAATTTGAATATGAAACTTCATTAAAAATTTCATTCATTTCTACTGTAAAGTAAATCTATATTTTTTTATAATGTAATTTATTTAAAATGCATTATTTTTTATATTAATAATTTTAATCATTTATTTGATAGTACTTGTAGCTGTTTTCTCACAAAGCAGTTGGGAGAATTCTTTCATGTTAGGAGATATGCATAGACGACATCCATATTTAACAAAATGCTGCCATGTAAGAAATGATTAAACTTACTGCAAAATAAAAAAAAAATAAAAAATAATGTACTGCAATGATCCTGTTCCACTCCAAGACAGAGGAGATTGTTTCCATGATAAAAAAAATTTCTTAACTAACTTTCCTTTTTATATGTTAAGCTTCTAACTAATTAATATTAACCTGCATAACAATATGCAAACTAAGAAAACAAGTATCACATAAGACATTTTTTTATAAATACTCACCTGCCATGATAGCATAAATAAAACAGAAGGAACAGCAATGATAACTGAATGTGAAAATAGTTGTGTTCGACACCTATAAAATTTAAGAAACAGAAAATTTAAAAGAAACAATTAATTCTTCATCTTCCTAAATTTTACCAAATAATAAGGTAAAATCATATTCAAATATTAGGAGTTCAGCAATTGTAATATAATATCAAAAACATTTCTAACATCTTTTTCAAAAATAAATGC
This sequence comes from Stegodyphus mimosarum, assembly GCA_000611955.2. Taxonomy (NCBI): domain Eukaryota; kingdom Metazoa; phylum Arthropoda; class Arachnida; order Araneae; family Eresidae; genus Stegodyphus; species Stegodyphus mimosarum. The sequence goes on along the minus strand of KK114248.1, from coordinate 627,702 downwards.
TGCTTCATGTCTTTTTTCGTTTTAATTGTTAGCTTTATGAAAGAGTGAACATTAGAAAGACTTTAAGTTACATTTTATAAAATTTAGGCAGTTGATGAAAAAAGTGATGATGATAAAATGAAAAATGGCAGATTTTTACTATTATTATTAAACTGAAATGCCTGCTTCATACTTAAAAGTGATGATTACATAATAATGTTAAAATATTTCTAATCTGATTTTAAATCCATTTCTTCAATAATTTAGAATACAACACAATACAAGTGGAACAGAGAAAAGTTCACATTCAATACATATTATTTTGATAATTTTTAATAAAGCACACTTGCCAAAAGTATTTCGATTAGGCGGTCATTTTTCTTAAAAATGAATTTTATATGAAACAGCAGTAAAGATTCAAAATTAAAAAGCTAAAATGAAATATATTTCATTTATAACAAATTACATCAGTTTATAAAAAGAAAGTTTTAAAGAAATAATATCATATGGAGTATGATGTAAATGAACTTCTTTGCTATTTTAAAATACTTAAAATCTGACTTGATTTTTATTTCATATATATTATTAACATCTCATAGTACCTCAATGTCAAGCTGATTAACATCATTTGAAGTAGGAATAAAGGATATCCAAAACTTTCTCTTAATGGAGGAGTCCACTGGACTCGAGTGCACTGAAATAAAAAATAAAAAAAATATTTTGAACATTTATTTAAGCTATAGAATGAAATAATACTACTTTAAATATTTTAAATTTAACATCTTTCCTTCAGAAAATACTGTTCCTACATCCATAGATGCATAAAAAATATGAAGTTATACAACTTCCCGGTGATTCATGCATTAAAACAGTTCTTAATTTCATGAACTAAGGAATTACATTACTGCTTGAACTAGCAGGCAGTTTCATTTACTTCACAACTTATGAATAAATTCAATGGCAAGCTGCTTTGCTTATTATGCATGAAAAACATCTAAATAGAACTTCTAGGAGCTTTGTTAGCAAAGCTAACAAACACCCTTCCTTACTGCAGCAGTCTTATCATCACAAACAGAATTACAATCTTAGAGTATCTTATCGTCACAAACATAATTACAGTTCATAGGTTTGGAGTATGGAGCTTACTTCAAAATGTTCATTTTCAGCAACTAAGTCCAAAGATCATCTGCTCTCAAAATAACATGAAGCTATGAAAGAACTCAAGTGCCCTTTAGCATTAACGAAGGCTAGTGCTAGATATTTTGCCACCTGGTGCAATGTCTGTGGACCCTAAATTCCGCTGCTCGGTGCTTCCTTTAAATTCTAAAGATTCTGCAGCTCCTAAATTCTGTTGCCTACTGCATCCCTAAATTCTACAAATTTTGCCTTCCTTAAATTTTTCTTGTTGCTTTTCTAAATTTTAAAAATTCTGCTGCCTGGTGTGGCTGCATTAGTTGCACTACCCCTGGTTAACTGAAATTCCTCCTTTGCATTTGATGGTACAAAAAAAGGTTTATTTGTTTCCAATCATTCTGTTTTGAGCTAGAAATAACCAAATATGAAATCACCATTACATTTGCACAGATTCTGCATCATGGATACCTGCTATGAATTTATCCAACAGATAATGATAGTGCAAGGCTTGTTTCATAACAATTCTTTGGATGGGAAAGTAATTTTTTTTTTCCAATTTTAGGTGAAATGGCCAGCCAAATACCTGAAGAGGTACATATCTGGCATTGTATGCTTTTTGAGTTTCTAAGGCATAGTAATGAAACAATTGCTATTAAAAACATTTGTGAAGTTTATCCAAGAGACGTCTGTAAATGTCAAAGGTGATTTTCTAAGTTCAGATCCAGTAATTTTGATCTTTTTGACTTGTACTGATCAGAAAGATCCACAGCTTTAGAAATATTGTGTTAAGAGCAGAAGGAAACAAATCCATGTCAGACAATCCAGGAACTGCCAAACACTCTTAACTAATCTTACTCAACCATCCAAGAACATTTGCAACAGATTGGTAAAACAAGCAGAGCACATGCTTGAGCCCCACATAATCTGTCCAAAGAAAACAAAACTAACTGATTCACCCTATGTGACATATTGCTTCTACAGCACAATACAGAACTGTTTTTTGATTGCTTGGTCACTTTGATACTTAATCAAACAAGATCACAGTGACTTGAAAATCATCATAGTGGCTCAAGTAATGATCAAAGTGACTTGAAAGTGACATGATCAAACAAGATCAAATACACTTGATCACATTTTTTTGATCGTATGAAGATCAAAGGGTTCTTCAAGATAATCTAAAATGCAAAAGGCAGTGGCTCTCTTCAAATCAATCACCACAAAAAACTGCTAAGCCAGGTTTACATCCCAAAAAGGTGCTTTGGTGTTTGGGGAGTATTTGAGGAATCATTCATTTTGCAGTGCTGAAACCTGAAAACACTGGGAATGCAGATCTTTATTATAAACAACTGGATCAAGTAAATCAATCTTTATTTGAAAAGTGTCCAGAAACTGTCCACAGAAAAGGCATTATTCTGCAACACGATAATGCAAGATTGTGGAAAAAATTAATGAACTGGGGCAAAAGCTACAGCCTTACTCTCCATATTCACCTGACATTGCACCATCAGATTTCCATTTATTCGAATTGTTACAACACTTTCGATGTGAGAAAAAATTTGAAAATTTATATGATATCCAAAATCCCATCACCATATATTTTTTTAGATAACTATTATTTTTATTGATTCGGTATTGAATATTTGCTCATTAGATGGCAAAAGGTTGTTGATAATGAAGCTGATTATATCACTGATTAAATATAAAAACTTATTAAAAATTTGTTTGAATTTAATGAAAAAAAAGGTACAGACAAAGATATACGCATTTATATCCGAACAAAGTATTTCGGTATTAAAAATAATATCTTTCAGGCAGAATTTAGAGTAATCAGAGAAGACTTCTTTATGATAGTAAAACCCAAGAAAAATACATAAGTTCTGTGTAAGAGATCTTCACATTTAAGTTCAAAAGTTAAACATGGATGTTTTTGAGATTTTTTTCTTGTGTAATGTAAATACAAGATGATATGTTTCCTTTAGAAAGTCCCTGACAAAGGCATCCCTTCCCGGAACCTTTCCATTAACGTCATACCATCTGGTGTTTTTTTATTATTTGTTTTGACATATTTCTGCAGAACAAGGTGTTGTGTTTGGTTTTGCTTTATTCCTGGATGAGTTCTCAGCTGCATTGAATTCCATGACATGGGATTTATCAATAGATGAAGAAGCTACTATCACATTTTTTCAAGAAAAAGATGTTCTTCACAAAGAAAGATTCTGTTCAATAAACGTGTCATAGCTATGCAGCCTTTGCATGGTCAGGATGGAAAAACCGTCTGAACACAAACATAGTTTGCTAAATGTGAATTCCTTTCTTTACTGCCATATGCTGCATTTGATTATGGTGTCAGGAATTAACATTTACTTTATTTTGCTAACAAAATCTTGCTTTAAATCACAGCACAATGGTTAACTGGAACAATTACATGAGAGAGGTATGGGCCAATCCCTTGTTATTTTGTTCTAACATTAAAATCAACAGATACCAAAAAAATTTGAATCTTGATGAAAATTTATTCATAAAAAGAAAAGTACATCTTTTTCGTCTGCAGATAATTGTGATGTATTTTGCCATATCAACTAAATCCATGCTTTCAGTGTGAGAAATTCAAAGTTTGTGCTTTTGACAGCCACCTACTTTAATTCAATGGGTTTCTGTATATGTGGAGGTATTTGAAAATGAGGTGGCTAATGCTTCACCAAGGCAAGCTGCACATTTCCCCTTATATTTATTATTTATCAAATGCCAGGCCATTTACCATCAGGTCATTAGGCAACAAGCTCTCCAATACTTTTTTACAATACAATTTAAACTCTTAAGTGCAGAGCACACATCCAGATAAGCAGCATCCATGATTTGTTCAGAATCGCACAAAGCACATAAAGGAGAGGAAGTCAGGTTAAAATGAAATAAATGAGCACCAAGGCAGTCATGACCAGTCAACAGTCTAAACTCAGCCACAGCAGTAGCACGAGGAGAGTCTGAGACACAGTCAGCTTCGAACAGCACCCTCCATGATTTATTTTCAGAAACACTATCAGCAGCATTACAAAAAGATTTTTTATAAATCCTATTAATTTCAAGTTTAGCAGAATGAAGAGGTAGGTCTCTGGAAGACCTCTGAAGAATATCCGTACCTTTTTTTGCCAAAAGGTCAGCCATCTCGTTTCCCCAAAGGCCACAATGTCATGGCACCCACTGGAAAGCAACCCTTGCTTGAACTCTGCTCAACATCTCCCTGCAGCTCTGGACACGAGCACTTTGTTTTCCTAGGTTACTTGCTATGGCCTGAAGAGCAGAACTTGAGTCTGATAAAATTACAGCTTTATCAAGAGAGCAGAGACGGGCAGAAAGCTTTTGTAGGGTTAAACAGATGGCCTCGACTTCACCTTCAAAGTGGGTTGTATGGGAGCCCACATGCAGATAAAAGGCAAACAGATCACAGAAGACGCCAACACCAGCACCCTGGATGAAATCCAAAAGGGAACCATCAGTATAAACATGAAGCCACTCACTAGGAGGATAACGAGTATTAATGGTTTCCAGAGTGATGGCATGAAGAGCAGTTGGGCATAGGTCACTTTTCCTCACATTCAAGGTCAAGTCTAATCTGACATTGAGAACCACAAACTCCAGTGGATTTAAATGAAATAACAATTCATAGGCCTTGTCATTAATGGCATTATACTGAGTATTCTCCTGGACGCATTGAATGAAACCCTCTGAGTCTTTAGATTGTGTGCTCTGTTAAAATCATATTCACGCCAAACAGAAATATTTGGGAGTCTAATAAGTCTATTATAAAGAACAGTTGCATTCCTCTGCACCAAGTTAGTCATTGGCTGTATATCACAAAGCAAATACGGGAGTAGTTTTAACACCTCCAGTGATCAATCGCAAAGCTTGGTTTTGGAAAACATCAAGCATTCCCAATACTCTATCCGAGGCAGAGACTAGAACTTCATTACAATAATTTAAAACCGGTTGGATGTAAGTCTTATAAGTAGTGTTATGGGTAGCTTTGCCACATCCCCATTTAGCACCAGCTAGTTTCTTAAGAATGGGGAGTCTCCTCCTAGCTTTTGAGATGATGTGTTCAGCGTGCTCAGTCCGTTTCATTTTATTATCAAAGATGCATCCCAGATAAGTTGACGCATCATTATGCTGTAAGGGAGAACCTCTATAAACAAGCTCAGAAGTAAAAGGCTGTCTATTTAAAGTAAAATATTGACTATTAGTCTTCCCAAGTTTACAGTCATATTATTTTCCAAACTCCAACTCTCCAGCCTTTTGAGAGACTTATTCAGGACAGTATTCAGCTTAAATTGATCACCTTTGGATGCATAGCACCAGATAACAAGATGGTCCACAAAAAGGGCAGCTTTCGTCATTCCATCAGAAGTCTAAAAAACTCGGAAGATCATCAATAAAAATATTAAATAAAATAGAGCTGATCACAGTGCCCTGTGGTAAGCCAGTTTCGCTTTGTTTAAAGTTAGACACAGCATCACCAAAATGAGTGGCACAGAAACGTTATGAAAGAAAGCTCCTGATCCAAAAGAGCATATTACTGCACACACCCAGCTTTTGTAATTTCTGGATACATTTGGGTCGTCAAACTTTATCGAAAGCAGCCTCAAAGTCCACAAACACAGCCAAGGCAGAGCATATCTGATCGCATCCTTTATAGACTGACTCAGCAAGACAACTTGTTGGCTTGTGGACATCCATTTTCTAAATCCAGCCTGATTTAGAGATATAAGGTTATTAGACTTGAGAAACCAACTCAGACATGATGAAATCATTCTTTCCATGATCTTGGATAAAACGCTAGTTAAGGAAATGGGTCGATAGCTATTTAAATTATCTGAAGGTTTATTACTTTTAAGTATAGGAATGATAATCACCTTTTTCCAGATCGACGGAACACCAGTGTTCAAACTATAGTTATAGAGTTCTAATAATACAGAGAGTGCCTTTCTACCAAAATGCCTCAAGAACTTAATAATAAATAATAAAGTATAATTATACTTTAATATAAATTAAAGTATAATTAAAGTATAATAAATTAAAGTATAATAGCTTCTATAAGTTCTCCCTTGCTAAAGTCTTGATAAAATATCTCGTGCCCACAATTTAGGGAAGAGGCGGAGTGACGAAGTTCCCATCTAATATACTTTTGTTGGATCTTGAGGTCTCTCCTCAAGCATTGTCTAGAAGACTAAAAAGAATTAAAAGCGTTAGAAATATCTCTGTCATCAATTAAAACATGACTACCAATTTTCAATGGCTCTCTGGTAGATGCAATCTTCTCATTCCATAATTTGTTAACGTAGTTGTAAACTCTCTTGCCATCCTTCCTATAGTCAATTTTAGAAATAAAATCATTGAAACAGTTTCTTTTAGCAGAAAGAATTTCTTTACGGAGGACAGCAACACATTTTCTCCAGTATTGAATGTCCTCAGGACTTTTCCCTTATATAGACAGCTAAGTATTTCTTTGTTGCTCTCTTTCTCAAAAATTTCCTTAAAAAAGTATTAAGAAACCATAATGACAGGAGTGGGACAGATTGATGTATTAATGTATCTAAAGAGTACACAGGCTATCCGCAAATCTGTTATATATTTGAAATGTGCAGTTAAGAGCAGAACTCATTGAAAACATTATTTCAGTTAATTATTATACAAATTAACAAATACAAACCTCTCCATGATTAAAGAAGAAGCAGGACACTGATAATATTCCTCCAGATATTGAATCACTAACAAAAACATATCATTAATCACAAAGCATTAACTAGGCAAAAAATCACAAAGCATTAACTAGGCTAAATGCAAAATACATAAATTGAAAGTTTATTGAAAAAATAAAATATTAAAAAGGTCATGATATAAGAACTTGCATGTTAAAATTGACAAAGAACTTGAAGAAATTGTTATATTATTAAAAAAATGTACTAGCAAAGAAACATTAAAAAAGCATTAATATTGCTATTATGCAAAGAAATAAAATATAAAAAAGACTGAACTAAACATTAAAAAAGTTATAAATAAATAAAAAATAGAAAATAGATGGATCTAAGAATTAAAACAATTATCATTGCTCATTATGTAAATCTTTTATCTCTGAACATATTTCTAATGATGCTCAAGTGAAAAATATATGTGATGTGCTCATTCAAAAACTAACACAGATCTTGCAGTTGAAACACATGCCTACTATGAAACATATGCCTACTATGAAACATTTGCCTTCATACTAATTACTTCTCAAAAAGCAAAATGGTCATCCTCCTCTTCACACAATTATATGCTTGCTAAGTTTCATAAAGATAATGAAAATGGAGTATAACATTATAATTACACTATTAGTAATTATCTTGAGTCAACCATTTTTATCATTTATGCTTGTTTTTTATCAAATTCAGTTTTGTTTGGATAATTAAACATAAACACTCAAACCAATAGAAAAATTCTCATACATTAGACCATAGAATTAAACAATCATTTTCAAATTTGACTCCTTTTATATATGAAAAAGGATGTAAAAAGGAAAAAGCATTCTTATTAGATTTACAATGTAACAACAAAATATCTGAAAATATATCACAGGAGCCATACATATGAAAAATGAGAAACTATAATTCCATTCTCTAAAAAAAAATTCAAAAGATTCTGAAAGCAATAGCTGAACCTTAAGCAGCAATAGAAGCGCAAATAATATTAAAAACTAATTAATAATGTACATTATAAAGTGGAACTGGACACGAAATCACACTTTCAATTTTAAATGCTGTATCAAATCTGTAACATTAAATTAAGCCTTAGACTTCTAAGTCATTACAAAAGTTGAAAACAAATGAATTATACTAATGATAATTTTAAACAAGTTTCAGTTGAATAAATTAGATAACACTTTTTCCAAAAACGTAAATTCATTTGAACATGTATAAGTTTTATGTTTAACTTTATTTTTGTTTTGAATATTAAGTTTTGTACTGTACAGAAAATAAAAATTGTATATAATAATGCATATCATATTTTTGCACACTTCATTACAGGGAATGAGTAAAATAATGAATAAATTTACTATGATAAATATATTTAATTGCTTAAATCTACAAACCTAAGAGCAGTTCCAAATAAAAACAAGAGAGAGCCAACAAGACCATTAAGCAGAAAAACAGATATTACATAAAAATATGCAGGATCACCAATACCTATAAAAAAAACCACCTCTTAATAACAATTCATACAAAATTTGTCCACTAAATCTAACACAATTATTAATTTATTTACATGCTTTACAACTACAAATATTACAAATGAATAAGTAAAAATACTTTAAAGATATTTAAAATTAGGCAAAAAAAAAATTAATTTGGTACAGATTTTGAAGAAAAATTTATCAATTTCGAAAAGAATCAAACACAGATTTCTCTCCCTTGCAAAAAAATTTTTTTTTTGCTTCTAATGAACACAGATATGTATCTGATTGCCCTCAAAGTAGATAGAGTTCGATTTAAATTCTATCCCAGTTAAAGTGGCTCTATTGCCTAATTTCAAATTTTCCATTGCAGTATTTTTCTTCCAATTTGATTTTAATTGTATTCAATCAATACAAATGAAAAGTATACAAAGGAAAATACATTTCTAATACCCTTAATATAATGCAAAATTTTCAACTTTGTTTCTTCTGTACACTATGATCCGCATATGATGTGTATTAAAAATAAAATCTAATAATATGAAATTTGGTGGTAGTATAAAGACTGCAATCTTTTCTTGATAAATCTCTTTTTTAAATGCTATTCATCAAACGTAAATACGTACACTTTTTTTTCTTGTTTTCACAGTTTTCTGTTTATGTCTTTTTACATTCAAAAAAATGCAGAAACGAATACCAGATTATTTCCTTACTATTATGCACCCACTCTTATATAAAGACCACCAAGGCTATTGCCAAGTTTTAACTAACTAAAAATAAAAATACTATAACAAGCATCCCCCTATATACAGTTTGTGAATACCATATTTTTGTGATTACCTTCAAAACATATCAAAAGAGTATTCTTATCTCAAGTTGTCAGAACATGTGCTTTTCTTTTGGTTTAAATTTTTCACAGTACAGTCCAAATGTTTTTATTTATACATCACTCATTTCACAACTTTTTCACATAATTATATAAGAGGTAAAGTCTTTTCATCTTGGATCAATGGTATAGTATCTTCCTCACTCCTTCATAAATCAAAAACTGTTAATATGTTTTGAACATAACTATAGAGAGAGAGACAGAGAGAGAAATACAGTACCAACAGGCTCATAGCTCTTTTTGTGATAAGCTGTAATTAGGACTGCCAGCTATTTGGCAGTGGTCTGCAACATATTTGGTGATTTATTGATAATTTTGGAGACATAACATTAAAGAAGTTTCATTTTCAAGGCTTTTAAAATTAAAATATTTGAGTTTAAATTTTATTCAACAATAAAGATTTAGTTTTATGAGTAAACAACAATAGCTATTGCTTTTATTTTAAAAGAAAGCAAAATAAATGTATGCTTTTTAATACTTAGTTCATTTTATATTGCTTTCTTAAATTAGCAGATTAATTTTTTATACTATGAAGACATGTTATTATTTTCAAATTGTGAAAAATCCTGTTCATTACAAATAAGGAGTAATCACCAATCAATGATGAATTAAAGATCTTTTTTAACCTTATCATGTTAATAGGTATACAATTTGACTTTGAGATCAACTTTATTAATAATAGGAACATTTTAAATTATTTTGGGCAAAACTAGTTCATATTATTAGTCCCCCAAACAATTTATAAAATAACTTTGGCCAAATTATCATGATTTATGGAAAACAGTATATTTATTTTTATGACCTAATTTTGAATTAATAAGAATATTTTCTCCTCATTTATTAAGTTCTTTGTGTTACTTTGTATAAAACTGACACCAGTTCATATTCTGGAAGAAACACTTTACATGTTTAAATCTCAACACAGAATATTTCACTTTAATAGAGCACATAACATTTAAAAAAAGTGTAATACAAAATGCATTAACTACTGCTGAGAACATTAGACAACAACTTTCTTTTTAGCTTTCTTTGAACCAATTTTATACTTTCATTTTTTCATTCTAGGTGCTTTTCTTAATACATACTTCAACAACACATTTTCTAATGATATATAATTTCATTGTATGGGAATAGAATATTCTTGGCTGTTTAGCACTTTCTGGATACAGCAGATACTGTCTTCTGTTATTTGGTAATTCTTACAGACCAAATAAGAATATGAGGTACTTACATTTTATTCCATGAACCATGAAACTATTGCCAAGCATTGCAATTTAATGCCAATTGTGGATATCACAACACATTCACAACATGCACTTTCATTTGATGTAACACTGATTGATTCTCAATAAGCCACCTTTTGTTTTTATGAAAAAATGAAGGATATAAATTTACTCTTATTGCTGTATTTTTTTCTTTCATGTTGAAAAAAAGTTAGTTTAAGGGTTGCAGAGTCACATTTTTGCAATTCATCTGCAAGTGGTCAAAAGAATTAACATCTGTTGAAAGGGGGAGAAAACAGCTGGATATGGCCCACAAAATAGTAACAGATTGGAACAATCATTTGCAGGAAGTTTGTACTCAGGTACTTGCATGGAAGATTCTAAGCAAAGCTTTTGGTAAAATTGCAAGGCTTAACAAAATAATAGGAATGTGGTGGATTGTACACACAGACTGACAATATTTTATAGTAAAAGTTGTAGACTAAGGATTCCATATGAATAATTGCTGCAACTCTAGAGAGAACTCCTCCAACTTTCATAGTTCAGTGGTAGCCAAATTTCATGTCAACAGGATAATAGATAAGTACTGAATATAATAAATGTGGAATGTGCTGCTGTATGATACATATCAAAGGTAAAGTAACAAGACTGAGCATATGATTTAAGCTTGGGAAGACATGGTTGCAGCAAGTATGCAGATATTTATTAGGCAAGTTACCACTAAATAAAATTTCTAACATTAAGAACCAAATTTTCTTATTCCTTTATAATACCCATGGGTGTACACACTGGTATGCACTTAGTATTTTACTATGACAGTAGCCCTCTGTGAGAACAAAAACACAAGCTTGGCAGCTTCAGAAACCTAAGAGAAGACAGTTTAATATGGACCAAGGGGAGGATTGGCACTAAGTCCTCAAACTAGACCTAGTACTAGTACTAAACTACAGGTATCAGTATCAGTCCTGTAGTTTGGTACAGCACCTTGTCCATTGTCCACAAAATTCCTTATAATCTCCCTATGGCAAGGTGGCCTGTATAGTACTAGCAGGGGCTCTTGACGACCAAATTGTCAGGCTTACATTGCGGTGATGCTCCTCCATCAGACCAAGGTGAATGGAGACCCCACAGACCTGGTCAGATTGGTAGGATTATAGGGAATTTTCAAAAATCTGTTGCTTTTAAGTATGGGACTGGTGGCAGTTAATGGAGAATTTTATGTCACTTATTGGTGGCTTTTTGGGCCTGTCTACCACCTCCTGCCTAATACAGAAGACAAAAAGGAAGTGGGGGGCAGGATATGATGCAGTGGAACATGCTGTCTTTTCCTAACTTATTCCTTTGTAATAATATTAAGGAAATCTAAAATGCAATAACCAGCAAAACCTGGTTTAAGTTTAAACATAAAATGGAATAAAACACCAAATGCATCAAGGAAAACAAGGTCTTAAACATTTCCCTGAAATAAATTAATTTTTATCTAAATAATCTGAGAAAGTTTTTTATATCAATTTCATTCAACTTCTATATGTACCAAACACTATAGAAAGCAGCTTACTTATCAACAGCTGGCTGATCAAATCAAATTCATTTCAGGATTTAAATGCATAAACATTTGAAACTGTATTTTAATAATAATCAGTTATTATAGTCATTTAATAATATAGATAAATCTGTTAAAGGTAAAAAGGCAGCAGCAAACTAAATGTTTAACATAAATAAAAGTAAATGTAATAATTTTTAATATAGTATTTTATCCCCATATGCTCTGTTAGAATTTGCCCTTCAGGAAATAAAATTCTGAATTTGAATGCTAATACTTTGTTCTGAGTTCTAATATATACGAAAAATATTATGGAATCTACTTTCAGTTTCACAGTAATTACTAATTAAAAAAATTAATTTAATTGCAGTACACAAAAAAGGCATAACATATGTTAACTAAGCTTTCAATTGAAGTAACTAGACATTAACAACAAAAAAAGATGTGGAAGTACAGAATGCAAACCTTCACAACTTTCAATGGGTGGAAGATCATCACCTCTCAGAACTTGCCAGCATTCTTTAAGACTCACATTAAAAAATTTTGCAATAGCTATTATATTTCTATAACTGGCAGCTAATACAACCTATAAAATTAAAACTATTAATACCTGTTTATAATTACCTAAATTTTTCACAAAAGTGTGCACGATCACTTATGGATCCATATATGTTTAACATAAAAATTGAATATGTACTTACTTCAGGATATAATGTAAATCGTTCTAAAGTATTTATAACAGAAGGATATTCTGTGAGATTATCATTCATAATTGAATGCATTCCTTCTAAAAATGATGGAGCTTCTGTCAGAGTTTTATAATAAAAGTAATATAGGCCCTAAAACATTAAATTACAAATTATTCAAAAAATTAAAGTTAAATAACAATTTAATTTTTAAATAAAAACATATAACTACTGTACAGAAAAAAAAAATAAAATTCTTCACTACGTAAAAAAATATAAAATGAGGACGATGATGTAGTACATAGTACCATTTCTGTCCTAAATGTCATTTCTCTCTCCAAAGAGGAAAGATGGGAAAAATGCCGGTCATTTTCAAACATGGTTGCTTGATGATAGCTACAAGAATTTAAAAGAAATATAATTAAAATACTTTTAACTACATTAGCAATTAAATAATTTCATAGAAATTTTTTAATTTCTGTGAAAGAAAAATGTTTGCTTTATAATGCTACATATAGAAATAAACTGCAAAAATGTGATAAAGCCATTATAAAACATGTATCAATTAAGATGAACTTTGTATAAATCCATTCCATCAAGAATCAAATATAAAAATATTCTCATGTCACATGTATCACTTTTGAACATTTAGTCCACAACAATATCTATAGGAAATGGAATTAGTAAATCTGTAACTATGCATTTGCAGGGACCAATACATTTTTCAAAGCCAGGACATGTAATAAATAGGCTGTGCCTTAGCCAAGATTTAAACCATGGAGGCTGGCAGTTCAATATGCTAACTGCTTATACCATGAACTGAGGAATGTGATGATTCTTTGGACTCTCCTCCATTTTTTCAAGAAGGGGGGGGGTGACTAGGTATTATGGTGAATATCAGGCGGAATCCATGTATGCAAATATAAGTCATAATATTCATTACTTAGTTTGGGTAGTATATAGGTTTTCTGAGTCCTCACTGATTCATTTAATTGTTTTTATTGCTCTCAGGCAAGAGCTATTATTCTTGGGAAGGAGTCAAACTTTGATATTATGTGCTGCACAATACAAGACATGGTAATTTTGAGTCAGACTATATTCAGACAAATAATGCGAGAGAACACTTGTTCCACCACATACACAATTATTATTGTGTCTTAAAATTAGTAAAGCAACAACTTTATAATTTAGGCTACAATAACATGCCGAATACTGATTACTGAAGAAGTCAAACAACAAGAATCAGCATAATATTTAAAAACATCTTCCTGTCCTAGTCAACAATTCCAATCCATCTTTACCTTGTACGTTTATCCTACATTTTTAACAGTTATCTTTAGTTAAAGCTACTTTCCTATCTTTTCAATTTTCAGCTTACAATTTCCTAGCAGAGTGTGTTTTCAGAATCACATTTAATGCAAATGAGTAAGAGTAATATGTAAGTCGATGTTCCACTGACTTTGTTAGAGAGCCAGAGTTTTTGAGTAGCCCGGGTTTGCCTTTTGGCTACGTCTCTCTCTAAGCTATTACTACACTCGGCCATACTTCAGACCCTTGATAGCTTCACCAACTTAATTGAGATATAAAGGCCAACTACTTAGAATCTTGATAGCTTCATCTATATCTTTTTCTTTAAGCATTAGTTCTTAGTACTTTGAGTTCAAGCGCAAGTGGAGGTTTTGCTGTACACTCTGAGAAAGGAGCCGACTGTGCTAATTCTTATTTTGAGAAATAAAGGGTAATTAACCCTTTTTGAGTCTTATGTTTCTGTTCACGAACTCAAGCGATTATTCGCTTATCTGTTCACAAGGTTTCTCATATTTAGCTGCTAGATAAAAGGTTGGAACCCCACAACTTTCAGCTTTTAAGGAAATTATGTTTTAGTTTTCTTGTGTCATCAATAGATGGCACCAGTACATTAACTTCTGTCCAGCCATTCTTGCCTTATCTTGTTCATTTGTACTTAGGCAGCTGAAGGTGATGGTTCTAGTTAAACCATGGAAACTAGTCTTGTAAAATTTACAAACATTATGCTGATTCTTGTTGTTCAACTTCTTCAATAATCAACAATCTTGTGTTTGGAATAGATTTAGACAAGATATCAATCAATTTCAAGGGCAAACAGGTACAGGATCCTCCTCATCAGCAGTAAAGAAATCTGCAAGAATAGAAAGCAGTGGACACAATGGCCTATTTATACCCTATGGCAGTAAAGTGAACCACAAGGTAGTGCCACCTGTTGGCAAAAATATTAACAAAATTGAAGAAATAAGGTAACAGATTTTAAAAGCTTCAGGAAGAACTAGATTAGACTTAAAGTTATTAATTAAACAAGATAAATCTTTGCGAATGTGTAAAGTTTTACGAAAATCAAATTCACCAATTGAAGAAGTTTTCTGAATAATTTTTGCAGATCCAGTCAAAATTATAATTAAATTCCCAACCATGATTAACTACTGCAGACTTCTCATTCACTTTATTGCTCTGGAGTATAAATACGACTGTCACACCCACTCTTGCAGATTTCTTTACTGCTGATGAGGAGGGATCTGCACTTGTTTGCCATCCTGAAAAGGCAACGCAAATGGGACCGGAATGTTACTGGAAGATGTACATATGATTTCTTCCTGAAAGTTAACCTCCAAAGACATGTGTTCATCCCACAAATCACCAACTTTGTCATCAAGCATGGACCGTACCTTGTTTATTCCCTTTACTTTGGCATTTACGAAACTGTGACATATGCCTGCAGAGCAGAAGGCTCCCCAGATCCCTACATCCTTCAGTGCCCTCTTATAAACACCACTCACCTATGTCAGTGCTTCAGTAATGTAGACACCCATAGATGCTTTATTATACAAAAATGGTGCAACTGTGGATAAGACATGTCAGACTATCATCATGCTTGCAGCCTTGGGACAGAACATCTCTCAGACCATAAAAAGTGATTTTCTCTCTGAGCTAGCCCACTTTAGTCAGCAAAACAGCATATATTCTGCAGTGCAGAGCTGCAATGCACTGATGTCTTAGCACAACATAGTGTGATCATGCGAATCACAATGAACAGTGAACCACGAATTTAAACAAATGTCCTTTGTACCCTGCATTTGTATTTATCTAAACTCCTGAAAGGTGCTCCCATGAGCTCAGGGAGTTGTTGCTTCCAATCAGAGGATGATGTGGAACATACCTGCTTACCTGTGTTTATAGGCCAGGTGTCCCTACCCTCCATCACCTGTCTACTACATGTACTTTTATAGTGTACAGCTTTTTCATTGTACTACTTATTTATTTTACTATATATTTACTACTTATGTACTTTTATATTGTACTACTTATTTGTATAGCTTTTTCATTATACTACTTATTTATTTTATTATATATTTACTACTTATGTACATTTATATCGTACTACTTATTTATTGTATTACTTTTATGCTTTACGTTCTCTGTTTTATATTCTGGTATTGCAATATGTTTCTTGCATCCTCTGTTTCTAAGTCTGTAGCCATTATATAGCCACCTGGACCTTGTATGATCATGTATCATACCTAAATCCCTAAATTCAAGTGCTGGATAGCTGTGGATGAGGGGCATGCACCTGTTTACCTCTGGTATGTGCCATGTGCCCCCCATCCTCCGTCACCTGTACCTGTTTGCCCTAAAAACCGATTGTGTTCTTGACTAAATCTATGCAAAACACAAGGTTGTTGCTTTGTTAATTTTCTGTTTCACTTTGGCATATTTCTCTTCTGTTTTACTATTGTCTTTATTGAAACCTGTAATGTTCTATGATACACAAGGACAGTGTTTTTATTCAGGAGATACATGCAGAAAGTACTTATAAGCAAGTCTTCCCATATTTGATATGTCACACATGGTTGCTATTGGGCATCCAGGTGGTCTGCGGGTCTTTTTCTACAGATGGGAGCTTGAGTTGGAAATGTAGGTAATTCCAACTGTTGTGTAGTAGTGGCAGCTGTGGTCAGGCTATTTCCCTTTTCATTTCTTTGTACACTTACATGGGTTTTGATACATTTGAGGTGAATCTTTCCAATACTGTTTGCTGGGAGAAATTTTATTTCTTTCACAATTTCATTTTTGGAGATCTTGCACTAAATGCTATTATACTGGCTGACTTATGTATTAATGCCATGCTGCTACCAATAAGAACATTGAGCTCTGCTTGATGGATGGAGTTAGTATTTCACAGTGCCGCTCAGACAGTATAGTGGATAGGGGAGCCTACTGCAGTATCAAAGAGCCTGGGTTTGAATCCCGGAGACAGCATGGCTATAATTGTTCATCCTTCATAGGAGGTAACACTGTCCCCCCCCCATTAGGTGCTTCCATAATAAAGTGGCAACCACTTCTGGTCTTAGTAGTGGCCAAGCCTAAGTCAGCTAAGTGCCCAGCAATGGTAAAAATTAATTAATTAATCAAAAATTAAAGAAGTATTTCGCAGTTCAGCACACTAAGTGTATTTATTAATTTCTTCTTAGGGCACAAAGCATGGTAGCTACACCTGTTTCCATCTTTGAGTCACCTGTGTTGAATTCTGATAGCATGTTCATAGTTAGGTATATGAAGCTCCTATAGTTGTATAAGAATAGCCTGGAGATGGTCAGACCATCAACCTCTTGGGAGGATTTCAGTTTGCCATGTATTTTGAGCATCACCTTGATGCACAGACACCATACATTTGCAAACATTCATGCCTTCTCCAAGATTTGATCCCGGGTCCTTTCAGTATGACAGTCAGTATCACTAACCACTATCCTGTCTCATCAGCCATGGCAAATTCCAAGGCAGAACACATATCAGAGGGCAGTTCGAGGTTTTCCCACCCATTTTCCCAAACCATCAACCCCTTTAAAGGGTTTTGACTTGCTGTGTAGTTTAAGGGCCTCCTTGCCACACTGACATTGTACGTCTACAGACATGTACGACTTCTCCGAGAATTTGAATGGGGGCCCTTTGGTATGGCAGTCAGCATCACTAACCGCTATCCCACGTGGGTGGCTGTGTCTAGGTACAGTCTTAAAAGGGCAGTTGAGAAGAAACCTTAAACCTTTTGCCCAAATCTCAATTCCGGTGAATCTATAACATTTTAGTCTGTGATACTAGTAAATTTATCACATCCCAGACTACAGAAATCATCAGGGTTTTCATATACAAAAACACAATAAATCAATTGTGGTCTTGCCAAGATTCACATCACAATGTTTCAGTTGCCAACTAGTTGTTCTAACTGATTACATCACAAAAACATGCAATAATTCTTTTCAAAATACATTTTTACACATTAGTATGCATATAATAAAGGAAACTACCTGTAAAAAGATTAAATTTTTAACTCTTATGCTTAACCCAAAATGTTTAGAAAAGATGCTAAATTATACTTAAAATTTAAAGACTAAATTTTGACTTCTGTTCATTCAAAAAACATATCATTGTTTAACATCTGATCCCGTTATATCTTTATTCGAAGATTTCAAACTTTTAATACCTATGGCATGAAACATTTCCCAGATTTCTCAGAAGTGTTTAAAACTAATGATTTATTTTTAAATTTTTACATAAATAGCTCTTATAAAGAATAATTTAAAAAGTTTTGCATGCATTTATAATGCAATTATAATGCCAGAAGGGATTTTATCTCAGACATTCATTCCTATTATTATTAAACATTATTATTAGATTATCCTATTATTATTAGACTTTCATTCCTAATTATTAACAAAATATCTATCACTAAACCCTATCATTTGAATTTGCAAAAAAATATTCAGAATCTTGTGATCCTAGTAATCTTAAATGATTTTTGCAAACAAAATCCAATAGTGAAAGATAGCAGCTATGCTGAAAATTGCATGCCTGTTAAATTAACTTAGGGAATAAAATTTGCAGATAAATTTAGGGAAAAATCCTGTCTGAATATTTCAGATTATAATCTAATATATTGAGAAATTTACAATTAAAACTTACAAATGTTACTAAAATATTTTTTTAATTATCAAAAATATAAAATTTTTAAAAAGGGCTTTAAAAACTAATTTTCAGATATTATTTCCAGTTTAATGGCTGGCCCATTTTGAAATTTTGGCTACATATGCTGTTGAAGAGAAGGGGGAAAAAAAGGAAAATTCAAGTATAAATTAATATTCAAAGTTTAATTTGAGCAAGGCATTGCATAAAGAAGACTATAAACATATTTCTACAATTAAAAATATAAAAAATCAATTGAAATTTTTCAGATACAAATCCTAAAAAATGGGATTAGAGGCAATCCTGTCCCTTTCAGGTTTTATGTAATTTAACCTCTCTCTCTCTTTTGAAACCTACTTTACTTTTTAAATAAAGTACTTTAATTATTTTAAATATGAACTACTAGTGAGCTATATTCACAATAGAAATTAATTATAGAATTTAATTTTTGCAGCAAATCAATAAGAGTAGTTTACCCCTTCCACTTAGTGTCATGTCTGTTACCTTGAAATCATTTTTCCACAATTAGTTTGTAAATTTGTAGCACATATTCAGTGACATAGTTAAGTTAGTCAAATACCTCTTTCTAGCTCCATTTTTCCCTCCCCTTCTTCAGTTGAGAAGCATTGCAGTAGTATCAGCTTTTTACACATTAGTAATTTTTATTTTCTTTGTAAAGTCTGTTATCATAATTTTTCTATTAAAAAAGTACTTTTTCCATTTTTATAGTTAAACATTTTTATTAGATACTTTTAGAAGAAATATGTATTCTGATTTAAATTACAAATTATGCAAACCAGCTTCCTTTTAATGCTTTGGTTTAAATGTTAAATCTGCTACTTGTCAAGTCTGTTGCCATGTTACTGGTTATGGATTTGACTGAAGACTTGTAGAGTCATTAGGTTATTTGGAAGCAGGAGACATGAAAATGAACAATTTCCATCACGAGGACTCGAACCACGAACCTCTCGAATATGCAACGAGTGTGCTGACCACTACACCACAAAGGCATGCGAAGAAGGGGGGAGAAATACCTTACATACTTCCCCTTTTTAAAGCGCGACTGGGGATTAGGGAACCCAATCGCCGAATCCCGGTGGTGGGAATGGAATCATCATCCATCTTTTTTTGTTCGGACAACACTTGTACAGTCATTAGGTTATTTGGAAGGAGGAGACATGAAAAACGAGACTCGAATCACGGACCTTTCGAATATGCATTGAGCATGCTGACCACTACACCATGAAGACATGTGAAGAAGGTGGTAGTAATACCTTACAGACTTGACATTATTTTCTAACTTTGGTTAATAAATGTTATTTTAGCATCTAGAAAGGCATTAACACCTGCAGAAAAGCAAAAGCTCAATAAAGAAAAAATAAATAAGAAAATAAAAAATAAAAAAATGTAAATTACTTTAATTATGATATTTAATCATAATATTTATAATACTTACGAAAAAGCAATGGGCAAAATAGCTTAATACAAGGCATATTTGGAAACTAAGTACCGTTTTGAAAAAAAAAATAGTAAAACAATTTTTTCGAATCCAATTTTATTTTTACATGAAAATACATGTCTTAAACTATTTTTCAACATAGTTTCTGCCAATGATCAAACACTTGTCATAGCAGGTGGCCAGTTTTTGTATACCATCGTCAAAGAAACTTCACGCCAGTTTCGATAACCACGACCCCACAGCATTTTTCGTGTCATCATCAGATCCAAAGCGCTTGCCACCAAGCTCGCGCTTCAAGTACAGGAACAAGTGATAGTCGGACGGCGCCAAGTCCGGGCTGTACGGTGGGTGATTGAACTGTTCCCAATGAAACTGTCGAATTAACGATTGAGTGACACCAGCAGTATGGGGCCGAGCATTGTCATGGAGCAAAACAATTCCTTTACTGAGAATTCCTCTTCGTTTGTTTTGAATGGCACGCCTTAGTTTTGTTAAAGTCTCACAATATCTTGCCACATTAATGGTTTCACCTCTGGGAAGAAATTCAGTAAGCAAAACGCCTTTCCTATCCCAGAAGACAGTGCACATGATTTTTTGTGATGACATTGTCACTTTGAACTTTTGTTTTTTCGGAGAATGAGTGTGTCTCCACTCCATCGATTGTTGTTTCGATTCTGGTGTGAAATGACACACCCAAGTTTCATCACCTGTCACAATTTGGTTTAAAAAGTTTTCTCCCTCATCACTGTACCGCGTGAGAAATGTCAGGGCACTACCAAGTCGCTTTGTTTTGTGAACATCAGTGAGCATTTTTGGAACCCATCGGGAACACAGTTTGCGATAATTCAAGCGGTCAGGCACAATTTCGAACAAAACAGTACGTGAAATTTGTGGAAATGCCTCTGAAAGAGTTGTCATTGTGAAGCGTCTGTTCTCATGAATTGCTTCATCAACTTTTCTTACCAAATCATCGGTGACAACAGAAGGCTGACCACTCCGAGCCTCGGCATGGACATTTGTTCGACCTGCATTAAACATTCTTACCCACTTTCTCACCATTCCATCACTTATCACGTATTCACCGTAAACTTTTGTCACTTGACGATAAATTTTGGCCGGTTTAACATGCCTCGCGTTCAAAAATTTAATCACGGCACGAATCTCACAGTCAGCGGGAGAACTAATTGTCTTAAACATTTTGAATGTGCACAGGAAACTGAAAACACAACATAGAGCAACCAAAATGGCGACAACTGAAAGTCGGTAAACAAGAAAGACTAGTGCGCATGCGCGGGACGCCTACCACAGCACTGCGACGGCGATACAATGAAACGGTACTTAGTTTCCGAATACGCTACGTAATATTTGATAAATTCATATTTATTTTGTATACAAATTATTAAAAGCTCTTGCTTTTCTATGGGGGGGCAGTGACTTATCAATAACAGGTCAGAGGTATCAAAGGAAGTGCTGGTTTGAAAAGCAAGCTGAATATCATTGCTGAAAAGTTCAGTCATCAGTCTTAGAAACAATCCCAATTCAAAATGAGCAGACTGGATTGAATTCTTCAAATGAAAATGTTGAATTTTACAGGAACAAAAATAAAGAATGCAAGAATGTTAGTAGAAGTCAAAGCTAACTTGCTAAAGATAACTTGAAGTTGCAGTAGAATAAGGAAAAACTAATGCACACTGCGGGAAAAGAAAAAAAAAGGACAGTTCTATTTTTTGTGTTCTACTGGTCCGATTGACAAAATTCAACTTGCGTTTCTCATGTCTCAAAAGCATGACTTACGATATATATTAGATTTATATATAGCATTATTCTAACATAGGTATTTTGACACAAAATTGGACTTTTTCTGAAATAACATACCAATTTTTTTACATATTTCGATTCTATGACGTAAATTATGCCAGGCTGCCAAGTTTTATAAAAATCGCACGAGTAGTTTTTAAAATATTAGCTCCTCAATGTTAATTGATTTTGGTATATATTTATTAATATCTCTTTTTTTATTAAACTTATTTGATTCCTTCTTTAAGAATTCAAAATTTAGGTTCATTCCAAATAAAATTCACTCATTTTTTATGATTTATTTTTAAAATTTGTATTTTAAAATAATTTTTATAAATTTTTCTAAAAAAAAATTTGAATTATAACCTATAAAATTTTTACAATCATCTTAAAGTACATGTATTTCTAAGCATATCTACAAAAAATTAGAGCTTTTTAATGAAAATTTTCGAAGATATACGTGAATTTATATATTGGCGCATTTTGAAATTTGGCATATTTGTTGAAAGCGATAATAATGAAAATGTGATTTACACACTTTGTTAAACTTTTTGAAAGAAGGAACGATGTGACTTTTTTCCCTTTCTGTACAATGGAAGGGATAGAAAAATAGGTTGCCATGTATTAAGAAGTTCGCTAAGTGAATTATTCTTGGCACAAACTGAAAAATATTCGTTAAGTTAAATTTTTTAATTTCTCCGTAAATTTCGAACCAAATTTTACGAAATTTAATATTTAGGCATAATTAGAATTGAAATATGGAAAAAAAATGGTATGTTACTCCAGAAAAAGACTCATTTTTGTGTCAAAATACCTTATGTTAGAACAATGCTATATATAAATCTAATATATATGCTAAGTCACACTTTCGAAACATGGAAAACGCAATTTGAATTTCGTCAATTGGCCCAGTAGAACGGGAGATATAGAACTGTCCCATTTTTTTTTCGCAGTGTACCATGTCCAGATGTATAAGAAAATGCGGCAAAGGGAAAATGAGGTGCAAATAAATGAAAAAGGCAAAAATCAAGTAACAGAGGAGCAATAAACGCCCAAAACAAAAATTATAGTCCAGGGATGGCGAACATTCTTCAGTTAGTGTGCCAGTTAAATTACAGCTTATTCTCTTTGGATGTCCAGTCTACCATTTGTTAATAGTTCTTTTTAAAAACCATCTTTAAACCCCTACTTTGATTTCAAACTATTGAATTATATTTTGTAACTATATTTGCTTTTAGTTATTAACTTGCATCAAACGTAATTGAATACACAGTATTTTAAAAATATTTCATTTTAATATTAAGGTAATGTAAAGTGTTCTAAAGCCCTTTATTGTAGTGAAAAGCTAAAATAAAAGTAATTAATGTTCAATGATTTTAATGTTTTATAGCATGAAAAATTTGATGTATCAATAAAATTCAAAATATATTATTAATTGCCTTATTTTTTCATTTAAAAAATGGTGTCCTCTTTAAGATGCTTCATTTAATGTACTTTTTACTTTTCAGAATACATTGATTTGATATTATACACAAATACTATAACATTACATTCAGAAACTACATACATTTAATCCCATTTAGTGAGACACCTGTTTCTGAATCTTATTAGCCATGTGATTTATATTTGGGTCATAACTTGTTGTCTTTATTAACATACAAGATTCACTTAAATTTGAATCAAAGCAATTTCTTGAGTCGATTTTGTAGAGGTCATTGATGAAAACACCTACTCAGAAGCATATAAGGACACAAACAATTGTAAGCAGTGTTATTACAAATTTTTTCATGGCCAAATATTTTTGTGGGAGATCATGCCATTGTTCAAGGATTAAGTTTTCTGATTTTTGTACGAAATATTTGAAATCCGCACACTCCACTTCTTCTAACGCTTCACCAAGTTTGACAAATTTGTTCATCCACATAGAATTTTCTTGGAATTCTGTCAATTTCATTTCCAAATTGTCAATATCCAACCACTCAAAAAATGTCACTTTAAGATCATCCATTTTACAAAATATATTTTATTTTATTAATAAAACTTTTCATTTTGTTAAAAAAAATTCTGGCTCGTCAACTCTTTGTAGTGTGTGCATTAAGCCCATATGCAATTTCAGTTTGAGACCACTGTTACAATAGACGTAAAGACTTTTTGATTACAAAGTAATTATTAAATTCAGAGTATAGACAGAAAACATTTCAGGAAACAAATATCATTTCTGAAAACAGAATGTTGCTTGGACTTATTTCCAATTAAAAAAATAATGCAAAAAGAGTTTTGAGAGAAAAAGGCTATTGCTGCATTGATTTCCGATATATATTGAAATATGATTGTAAAAAAGAGAATTTAAGTTAAATTAAAACATATCATATTGAATATCAATTTAATATAATAAAGATATCTAAGTATCCCAACCTCCAGTGAAAAGCCACAAAAAAGGACTGATGAGGCAACACACCATGCTGCCAAAAAGAATTATGTGGTAATACACAATATTACAAAGTTATTTAAGTGGGAACCCAAGTATACATGTAGAATTCTTCCCGACAGCTTCTTCAGACATTTTCATCAACATCAATGCAAATTATAATCTCTCCTCTCAGAATTTCAGCATTTTAGCACAACAGTGAACTGCATACTGCAGTTTTTGACATGTTCAGTGAAACAAGATACACAAAGAAACTAAACATTTCTCTCCAAAGTCACTAACAAGTTTGCAAATACTTTTCAAATTCACCGACAACTTTCTGGTGAGGGTGTGAATAATCAGGAAGTATCAAAATATTATATTTATGTTGTCAATTTGTAATTATTTTGATCAATCAATAATAAAGTTTCTATAGAGGTCTCACATGCATTTTATTATTCTGGATAAAAATTTAATAACGTAATGTTACATTTTAATTCATTAGGCATATTAAACACATATTTTCTTACCAACTTTATCAGTGTGCAAAATTCATAAAATTTTACTAAAATAATAACAAAAAGAGTATTTTAACCACTCATTTAAAAAAAAAGATTAATATTAAATTCAGATATAGTGTTTCAATTATATAACTGTTTAATTATTTATACAGCTTTTGCTTTAAGAACAAATATCATATATATTTAAATAATGGTACATGTAAATCATACCTGTTAAAAAATCCAAATAAGACAGCTGAAAGATAAAAGCATTCAATATGAGACTTGATAATTATAAAAAATTCTGTACCAAAGCACAAGCAATAAAACTATTAAACAATATGTAATGATAAGAGTAACAAAAGACATACTAAACAAAAAAAAAGTATTTGAATATTTCCAATATGATACACAGTGTTCTGTTTAGGCACATATGACAAAATTCTGTACTGCACAAAATACAAGATATGTGATTATACAGAATTGTGGTAATAGCCTAGGATAAGATTTCTTAAACTATGATACATCTTCCACTAATGCAGCACTACATTATTTTTTGTGGTGCAATTTTTACAGAAAAAATTTAAATGAATGAAAAATGGCACCCTTTTTTCATGTAATGGCACATATATCTTTAATTTTTAATGAGGTAGTACAAAATCTACAAAAATTGAGAACTGTTGGCCTAAATGATATAACCACAGTTTTAAGCTACATGTTGTTTGACCATAAGCTCAAGATACTAATATATTATTCCAACAACCATTAAAAGTTGGCAGAGATCTCACCAAAGATGTGCCAACCGATCCTGCAGAATTGTGAAGGAACTGATGCTTCTTTATTTAATGAATAATCAATATTCAACCCACTTTATTTTTGCACTTCGCAAAAAAGCTTTTGTTAAATTCTACTATTTTGTTAGGCCCTTTGATTTGACTGGAATCTCTGTTTAGAATGTCATGAATAAAAACTTCCCGCAAGTAACTGTTTAAATTTATTACTGTTTTGTCAGTCATGTTCAGCTGACCATATCATATCCACTAATACACACTTTTTGTTTATGCTAAGATTTCAAATATGAAAATAATACCCTACTTCCTGTTCTGTATATGGCAGGTCTCAGAGCTTGTTTGTTTCTAAATGCAAGGAAAAATACGACAATAACAGTTAATGTTTATCCTTGTCCATAAGAGCACAATGTGGCTTATCGAGACTCAGTCAGGGTTATACCAGATGAAAGTGCATATGTTATGAGTCTGCTATTATGTCCCACTTATCCATAATTGGATCAGTGCTAAATCGCACTGTTCAGTGACAGTTTCATGGTCAACCGAATAATATGCTAACAGATGACTATATATACATGCAAATGATGAAAAATATTTTTTAAGGTGACACAGATGCATGATGATAGAGCTTCAACATAAAAATGTAGCAGCAATTATGGCCAGTTCAACACTTTTTATTTCTTGCTCACAAAACATTCTTGAGACACTACAAATATAGGTTATTGTATGGTTTTATGATTCATTATAATGCACTGAAATAAAATTTTTTTTGCACTTTGTAATCAAAGTGAGAAAATTCTGAAAGCTTTCCTTGAGGTATTTTTCATAATTAGGATGAACTTTGAGAAACAAAGCTTTTTCAGATTTGACTGAAAACTGAAATTTCAACAGAATGTTAAGAAATATATATATAAGACTGAATTAATTAATTGAAATTCATTGAAATCTAAATAAATTTTCTAATTCTTGCACAATAGCTGCAAAGTAATACAACAATAATTTATTTACTAAAGTAATATTGAGTATATTATCTCCTGATATAAAATTAGTAGAATTTTATTTGAATGAAGTAATCCAGAAGCATTGAAACTGAATCCTGGAAATAATTTTTTAAAAAAGAAACTGAATTTTAATCATGAAAAATAGAAACGGAAACTTTAAATGAAAATTAATCAATCAATCATGAAAAATAGAAATGGAAACTTTACAAATGAAAATTAATCAATAAATTAAGCTCACCAACTATTGGTATTGGCAAAGCAACAGGAATCTTGTGGAAACTTAACAACATTCTGAATGCATGTTCAACACCGGCCCTTGCAAGGAAAAAACAAATTTACACTTCTATTCTCCATCCCATTCTGACATATGCTTCCCTTGCCTGATGCACAGTTTATAAAATAGACTTCATTAAATTACAAAACTTCCAAAAACAACTTCCTGCCAAAAATCATGGGGGCTCCCTGGTTTATTCATAACGAAGACTTGCATAAGCATCTAAAACTTTCAGTGGCAGGCTCAACAACAATTTCTTCAACAAAGCAATTTGCACAGACACAGTTAATTATGCAGACAACTTCAGATATGAATTATTTGAAATCAATTTAAATTTTAGAAGCAACGCTATCGACCTACTAACTCACGATATTTAATTATTCATTCATAATATTTACGCAGGCATGGGGCCTATATTATTTTTGTCTTACATGCAGTTTCACCCATAAGGATTCTTATCTGCAGAATATTTATGTGTGGTTCCCCTAAATAGGGTTATCTGAGGTGCTGGTAATAGCATGATGCAGTTCACGCTGACACAGCATAAATGAAAGCCTCAAAGATGTAATGCCTAGTCTTGGTACACAGCAGAAGATGAAAAGCAGAAACATAATTTCAGTATTCCAAATTTTGCATCAGATTGGAATCTATGCATTTCTTCTCTTACTTCCTATGCTACTAATATATTTATATATATATTGTTGCTGTTGCTTCACTTCTATTGCTACATATAATTCTGTGAATGTACTGGATGATGAGGAGGGGGGATCTGGGTCTGTATTGCTTTAAGAATAATTTCTCAACAAGAAATAAACTAGCCATGATTGCAGCTACAATTTTATGCAGAAGTCCTTTCATCATACATCTACTGTTACCACCAAAATACTGCTGCAAGAATTTAGAATGGCTATAATGAGTAACATGGCACTCTGAAGTGCTTCATCTGAAAAGCCAGACAATTGTAATACTGTGCAGTTAGCAATATATATACGTGAAATGCCAAATGTGCAGAGACTGATATGCATTGCAATTAAAAGTAACTACAATGACAAGGTAAATTAGAATGCTGATGAAGAGGTAAGTAGAATACTGATGACACTTGCTAGAACACAACTAGAGCTCATGAAGTAAGAGATTAAAGAAATATTCTCCATGTGCATTTACAACAGCCTAATGCTACCAACATACTATGATATATTCTGAAGAAGTCCACATATTTTCTTTCAGGCAGAGGATTTCATTTAAACATATATATAAATATAACATTTAAAGAGGGGAAAAAAACTGCAACTTCACTTTAATTTTTGGTTTCTTTTTTAAAACTAACAATAAAGTTATATTAAAAAAAAAATTATTTGCCACTTCCTGATTATTTGCATTTTCATGCATAACTACTGGTGACTTGTTACACTGGAAAAGAACGTTCATTTTGCTATCTTTATAGCTCATAGATATTGTTTTATGCATGAATAAATATAAAAAGATATATTTCAAAAGAAACAAGACATTTTATGAGAAATCTAGATGGCTGGTATTTATATTTCAACACCTGGTGTAAACAGCTCACCAAAATGTTAGTTTAAAATAAATTATGTAAATTCATGGGTACTTGCTGAAACTGTTGCTAAACAGCATGATTTAGTGTCAGTTATGGATAAGCTGCTTTCATTTGATTAATTCTCGATAAACCACATTTTATTTTTATGAATAAGAATATCAACTAACTGTTATTGTTGTATTTTTTCTTGCATTAAAAAAATATTTAAAGTTTTGAACTGCTTTCCACAGAATAGTAAGCACTGAATTATTGTCCAAGTTATGGGATGCTACTCTCAAAAGAAAGTATGACATGGTCAGTTGCACACTGCCAATGAAAGAGTAATAGACTGGAAGAACTAACTGCAGGAATTTTGTATTCATAGCACTCTAAATGGAGCTTATGATAAAATCAAAAGGCCTAACAAAATAGCAGAAATCAATCAAAGCCTTTTTTTGAAATGCAAAAATGTAGCAGAGTGAATATTGATCGTTTACTATATAAAGAGGCATCAGTTATTTCAGAATTTCGCAGAAACGATCACGCAGCTTTGGTGGGATCTTGAACAACTTTCACAATTCAGTGGTAGCCAAAATTTATGGTTGATAGTATAATACATATGTACTCAAGCACATGTGTTATGCACATGAATACATTAACTGTCTTGTTTATATTTCTAAATACATAAAAAGCATGACAATTGAAACCAGAGGTGCACATAATCAGAAAGTGCTAATTATTCCTATACTATAACAAACAGTATTTGGTTACTGTCACTCTATAAAAGAATATTCCCATTTATTAAATTACTTTTATTATTAATATACCTTATTTAAAACTGCTGGATCAGATTTTATCCCTTCAAAATACATCGAGTCTACTAGCTGATTTCAGTGCCAAATAACTTGCATTTTCAAATCATTAAAAAATTATACTTCATAATTCAGATATGCTCAAAATTATATACTTGAATTTTAATTCTTTCTCAATCTATTTCTTTCTCTCTAGCAACTATTTATTGGCAGACTATTTTCTAAGTGATACTGTTTTTACTGTAAGCAGGTTTGATATGAAGTTAATAATATTCGTTACTTAGACATTTCAGATTTATAAACTTAAAAAATGGGTTCGTTTATATTTTAGGGTGCACCTTGGATTATCACCAAGTTCTTTCATTTATGATAACCTGAGTAGTTGAATGTTATGGAAACCCTATTATGACATGACTGGTTGTGTGATTGCGGTGAATTTGACTGACGGGAAAATATTTGTAAGAGATTATTTCTGTGTTGGATGTCAGGTAGGAAGTATGTCGCTTATTTTGAGCTGTACAATGTAAAATGGGTGCATGTGATGAGATTAATGAGAAGTTTCTGTATGATTTGGGATGAAAGGGAAAAAAAGCATTAATTGACTGGTGTGTAAATTAAGGTTTACTTAGTAGTCATTATAAGTGTCCTATTTTTACGAAGGAAATGCGTAAGGTCGAACGTAAAGATTGTTCAGATGGCTTTGAATGGGTTTGTCGCAAAAGATGCCACATACAGGCTGGCATTATGCTCCGCCAAGTTGTTTTTTCATTTATGGTAAGCTGAGTAATTGAATGTTACAGAAACCCTATTATGATGTGATTAGTTGTGAATTTGGCTGTGGATGCAGACACACTAGTGAATTTAGTAGTGCAGTGAATTTGACTGATTGGAAAATATTTGTACGGGCTTATTTCTGAATTAGATGTCAGGAAGGAAGTACGTTGCTTATTTTGTGCTGTACACCGTAAAATAGGTGTATGTGATGAGATTAATGTGACGTTTCTGTACAATTTGGAATGAAAGGTAAAAAAAGCATTAATTGACTGGCATGTAAATGAAGGTTTACTTAGTAGTCATTATAGTGTCCTGTTTGTATGAAGGAAATGTGTATGTTCGAACGTAAAGATTGTTCAGACGGCTTTAAATGGGTTTTTTACAAGAAAGGTTCATGTAAGAAATGCCACTGACACTCCGGCACTATTTTTGTTAATTTATGTGGTGACAGCAGTATGCACATTTTAGTTCAGATAATTTTAAAAAGTGTTTCGATGCTGTTAAGGAATATTGTGTGCCACAGACTGAAGACACAGAAATTTCTAAATATGGTAAGTCGATATTTCCTTTTTGTACTATGTATATGCGATAAGATGCATTTCCTTTTTTATGTTATTTCATTGCATGATTTAAATACAGTTTATTGCTACAAATTTTGGCGATGAGCAACTTTGTTTTAACATTATATGATGTCATCATTCTCCTGTCTTTTTGTTTTAAACAGATCAATGTGTACATGGGCGAAGTCAAGGGAGTGCGCAATGTCAAGTTTGTGCAATTCTCTGATGTTTTTTAAGTGAAAATAGATAAATGTGTACATGGACATCGAGTTTGTGCAATTCTACGACTTGCTATTTTGTTTTTGCGTAACAGCCATCTTGAAATTGTGCCTTGCTGGCCAATTGCCAATTTTTGCCAAGGGGCACCCTTAACTATCTTTTTACCAAAAAATGCTTTCCTTATGGCTCTGAATTAAAACCAAATATTCGGGTATAAAATTTTGTTTTCACAATGTACTGAATTTTAAATTTAACACTTGAAAACTTACAGGATAAACTGGCAAAGAGGATCATAGTTAGAAAATTTGATATTATAGAATGTGTTAAATATTAATATTTTGAGAATTTTTTAGTATTTGTTAAAAACACATTTTAAGGCACAAGAGTACACTTGTATGAACATAAATATTTCTGTAGTTCCTGAAATTTAATATAATTAATGATGAATTTCAATAACATATATTTTATTTCCTGAAATATAACTTATATGTGAATAAAATTCTTGATATCAGATTATATATAGCAGAAGAAGTTTATTTTTATTTCTTGATATTTATAGATGACTCAATACATATTACTCTGGAACAAGACTTTTTGCCACCTGGTTCAAATTCTGCGACTCCAAAATTCTGTTGCTTGGTTTCTTCCTAAATTGTAAATATTTTACCGCCCTTAAATCATGCTATCTGGTGCAGCTACGTGGGTTACACAGGCTCTAGCGCCGGCCCTGTTTTGGAATATCATTGATGTATCACATTCCAAAAGTATGAGGAGAGATAATTTGGTATGACAAAGCACATAAGAAATATATATTAATGAAGAACAGCAAAATCAAACACCACTCAATCCGCTGCCAAGAAATATATATAGAAATCCAAAAATAATAAGCAAATGCTTAGTTATACTATCCAGTCGATCAGTTGGGAATATTCTGTTCCAAAAATTGCATATTTTACATGCATAATAGATTGCAATTCCAGCAAAACAACATTTTCCAGATATTTCACTTTAAAGATTAAAGAGTTAAACAGTAAAAGAAACTCAGAATATATTTTATCTATTTATTTAGAACTATTCAGAAATAAATTTAGTTGTAGAACTTCTGATATGAAAAGAAAGAATTATAATTTCAATAATAAGACTTTTAAAATGAAAATAAAATAGTAACAATCATGTAATATTTTATTATTGTTCTAATAAGGCCACAATTACTTTGACACAGAGACAAAATTTAGATGTAGAAACAAGAAAGGAAACTCGTACACATAATATGCTATTGAATATAATAATTACGTACAACACCACAAAGAAAAAGAACAGGAACTCTGAAGGAACATAAACAGCATATGTGCAGATGGTGCAATATATATACTGAATACATATTAAAATTTCTGAAGTATAAATCTTGAACTATTCAATTATGGCAAAGCTATAATTGAATAAATTACTCTTCGGTTATTTGCTTAAATGACACATACCCTTATTGAGGGCTTTCTAAAGAAAAGCGCTGATATTTAGGCTACAGAAATCTCATTTATTCGGATTCTGTTAATAAAACCCTGGGCAAATTATCACTATTTAATTTTACTCACTCGTAGGTAAGATAGTAAAATTCTGAAGTCTGCATGTAATATTAACGAGCAAAATCAGAAAACGAAAAATAAAGAAAGATATTAGAAAAGATGAATAGCTGATATAGAAACCTGCATCTATAGTGCTACAAAATCTATGGCGTATAAATGCCGATTCCGGATATAAAACTAAAGGCAATTTTTATTTTAGTTTCATGCAAATGTATTCACGGAATTTTATATACATAACTAGCAACTTGGAATTAAATGAAACACAAACACTGGCTTTAACATTACAAAAAGATTTGCATGATAAATTTATTCGTTAAAATTTGTAAATTAGTATTTGTACCCAGCGCCGCAATAGAAAAAGGACGAATTCCATCAAGTTTCCATAAGTATTTGGAATTCTGACTTTTTCCACTGTTAAAATCATTTCCGGACACATATTTTCTTTCCTTATTCGTCAAAGTTGACTTATCTTTCTTCAAGTTTTGTGGAATTCCAACTTTCACACCACGTTTGTTTACTTTCTTTGCCATTTTCCGCTTCAGTTCACTTCAAGAGAAGATGAACAAACAAAACTCAAATATACATGTCTTAAGCCCTTAGAAACAGTAAAAGACTCTCCATAGTTCATGATAACTTTCAAATTAACAACTTGCAAACAACTTACAATAGAAAATTTCAATTATTTGATGCTAGGTGACATTTCAATGTATATTTATAATAGGCAAAATCTATATATCTATAGAGATCAAGGAAAGATCCACAAAATCAGCAGCCTTATTGCAGCAGCGATTTTAAAGGGGCGGGACGTTCTATAATGTTTTCTGTTTTTAGGAGAGGGTTCCAAAGCATGTCACACAAGCCCCCAAATACTATAAAGCTGGTCTTACCTGTTGAAATGATGAGAGGAATACTATTTATATCTTTCATAGTTTTGGACCAGGATTCGAATCCCGATAACGCATAAATAGATTATAAGCGTACGGTTTCTTTGCGGCATGAGGATACTATGTTGCTGAAGGTCCTCTCAAGGGGTTGAGT
>KK114248.1:530029-588380 GCA_000611955.2 Stegodyphus mimosarum | reverse complement strand
GCTATCAGGACTACTGTAGATTCTAGTTGATTTTGCAAACATAATTGTAGTCCTAAGTAGGAACAGGAAGCTTACTAAAAGCTATGTTCGTGCGTCTGTAGAGGATACAACAAAGACAAGAAGGGTTCAAATTACCCTTTATTTGCTTATCTATTTTACATACGTTCCCGAACTTCGGGATGCGAAGACCAACCACTTGTGGTCTGAACGTAAGAGAATATAAGACTACTAACTAACTAAAGTTTAAATAAGAACTACTTTTAATATTTACACAGATGACTAGCACTAAGACTGGCCTTTAAAATTGCTACGTTTGTAGTACGCAAACTGCGGAAAACTACATTATGTCTTTAACTTTCAAGAGGGTTAACCTCTAGCCTTAAAGGAGGACAGTAACTGATGGCAAGCTCGCGTAAAGACTCGTAGCAGAAGAACTGCGGAAAACTACAATACGTCTTTAACTTTCAAGAGGGTTAACGGCCTTAAAGGCGGACAGTAACGGATGGCAAGCTCGTGTAAAGACTTGTAGCAAGAGGGCTCTCTCTCCTTCCTTCTACTCTGTACTCTTGGCAAAAAACCACGACTTAAATACTTAAGCTTTAGCAAGTACAATTTGCATAAACATATTCACGCGTTAATTCTGGCCGGAAGTGGAAAATAAGAGATAATAGTAAAGTTTTAAAATAAAATAAACGTTAGTTAGACTTCAGATCCTTACACTGCTAGAGACATTTATTAGAAGATCTGCAAAGTCAAAAAAATGAAAAAGACGGAAATCAGCGAATTGGTGTAGAAAAATATACTGCCCGAGCGGTTACGAGCAAATCAGGGAAGTCTCCTGTCGCAACCCCCGAACGGTGCTCGGGAAAACTGTTAAGAGCTTTATGAATATCTTGCCCAGTGAAAGTCATTGAATATTAGAATGAAGAAGAGATTCTTTAATCTCACTATCCATGTTATCACACAGCAGTGAAATATTCGGCTGTTCAGAGGCCTTGCTTTAATAAAGTTGATTAATTTAATGCTGTCTTTTAACTAGGTTTTGAATTTAGATGGTCAAGGCTGCTTTGTGAATGAAACAATGGCTTCAGGTAGTATCAAATGCCACAGCTCTAACTTTAGCAACAACGCTACTACGTCTACCAGTGAGTGCTTGAAATAACATACGAATTTGGAAGTTTTTTTTCCAATCATTTTCATGCCCTTGCATGTACTTATTTAGGATATTAAAACCTAGGTTTTACGCTGTACAAGTTTTCAGAGTCTTCGAAAAAAGCATATCTTCTTGAATGTCGTTGTTAAGTTATACCTGGTATAGGAAACCAACTTTGCATCATTCAAAACATCTGCTGCTTCATCTATCTGAAATGAATGGAATTTCTAAGTTATTAGTTGTATCACTGATTCGGAGTGTAATTGCATCGTTGAGAAGGGTATCAAATCTACATTTTTTCACTAAGCATTATTTCAAATATATTTTTTATAACTAAAAATATACAAGCTTTATCTGTACAGTAGGTTGTCCCGCTTTTCGAGATGTGAATATTTGCAATATATGAAGCTTCTAAACCCTTTTCAGTGACAGAATTTATAGTAATGAGATGTATTTAGAACAATTTTAATTTCTACATTTACAGCTATGTACATATCATAAGAAAAGTTGGACAGTTTACATTTTACTCTTGAGTATTTCGCCTCTAAGTGCCGTTTAAATTTCGCGGGTTTCCTACATTTGCTCTTCGTAACATATAATGCACTGAGATTTTGATTCACTGTCATATCCATTAAGTAAATCCAAGTTCCAAATAATTCTTATCATACTTACAAACGTACCGTTTCTTTAAACAGCAACGAGAATTACTAGATTTTATTTAATGGCACGAGTGTGATTGAAGTTACATAATAATATTCTGCACTACTAGCATTGCCTAAATGAAGTGTATCATCGTGTTCTTCTTTTTTCAATTCGGTTTGAAGCGAGTGTTTTGTTATGAGCAAAGTAACAGAGAAAACTACTAACGCCTATCACATAAGAATGATTTCAAAGAACTACACAATGCTTGGACTAACAGACAAGCGATCAATCTACATTGAACATATCTTGTTAGTTACTTGTGATTGGTTACAAAAAGCAGACATAGAGAAGGATTCTAATTTGAATCTTTAGATCTGATCCGTTCCGATTTTAAAGTAAGCGGAGTTTAATATTTCTTCCGCTGTCATCTGAGGAAACACAAATAAAAACATAATGCAGAAACGTGCCCGACTTCATTTCATTGGTACACGTGACCTTTGGAAACGTCTCTAGAACTATTAATAAAGTCGGAACACATGAAAAAAAGGGCTTGGTACTTCGATAAATTGTGACGAGCTGGGATGATCACGGCTGGCTTACAGGTGCAGCACCAGACGTTGCAGCGAAAGGAGGACGAGAAGCTTCACTGTCATAGTACTTTTCCGTTGATGGAAGTTTTACTGGATAAACTACAAAATGCTCATACATTCACTACTATCGATTTAAAAAATTGCTTTCTTCCATGTTTTGTGTCAATAAAAGCAGCCGACATTACGCTTCGTTTGTTACGCAATGGGCAATATCAGTTTCTACGTGTGCCTTTCAGTCTCTATACCTCACCTTCTGTGTTTCAAAGATTTGTGAATTCAATTTTCAAGAATATAATCTTGTAAAGTCGTGTTTTACTGTGTTTAGATGATATCATAATTCCAGCTAAAGACCAAAATGAAGGCATTAAACATTTAAAATCCGTCTTATCAATTACTTCTGATTATGGACTCTAAATTAGTTTTAAGAAACCAGTTTTTTAAGGTGTAGAATTTATTTTTTGGTGATGTCTTAGAAAATGGTAATCAGTTCTCGTCTCCTCTTAAAGCAGCTGATTTTATTAATTATCCTGCACCTAAAAGCTGCAAACACTACAAAGCTTTCTTTGTCTTACTGGATATTTTCATAAATTTATTCTAAATTTTTCTATAATTGCTTAACCATTAACTGATTTTTCTTAAGAAAGGTAATGACTTCCACCTCAGTGACAATGGAAGAAAAGTTTTCAATCTTTTGCAATAACCACTTATGAGAAAAGCCCGTATTTAGCACCTATAATCAGTGTAGTGCTACTTTATTGCATGCTGATGCCTGTATCCATACTTGGGATTGTATTCTTATGCAAAGATCTATGACTGATAACTGCTTACATCTATTTATTACATGAGCAAATCTGATGCCAAAAAGAAATTGGCCAGTTAAGAAATTGAAATATTAGCTGTATTCAAGCTTTGAAAAAAATCAGAGTTTATCTTTTAGGCCAACACTTCAAAATTATTACCGACTGAAATGCCTTCAAGATGCCAATGGGCAAGAAAGACTTCAGTACGCGAATAACACGTTGGGCACTGATGTTAAAAGATTTCGACTACGAAATAGAACACCGAACAGGAACACTAATGACATCTGTTGATGCACCTAGGAGATCCCTTCTTATGATCATCACTCAAGATAGCCTTATTTTTTTCAAGAGCAAGATGATCACGTTTCGTTAAAGAAGCCTTAAAAGTTAAAGTTTATGATGACTATTGCGTTAAAGATGATATAGTTTATAAATCTGAAGACAGTAACGAATTATTTGTTATTCCAGAACCAATGTAAACCGATAAAGTTAAGGACGCACATCTTCGTGAACATTTCTCTTCTAAACGAACCGAAAAAATCATGAAACTCGAATTTTATATACCGAAACTTGCAGAGTCATTAGGTTATTTGGAAGCAGGAGATATGAAAAATGAGCAATGCCCTAGCGGGGACTTGAACCATGGACCTCTCGAATACGCGTCGAGCGTGCTGACCACTACACCACGAAGGCATGCAAAGAAGGCGGTAGAAATACCTTATGAACTTAAATACAACTGTATTGTAAATTGATAACTATATTGCAAATTGTGTTCCTTGCAAAATTAGTTAATCGTAATTGTGGAAAACAAGAAGGTAGCTGATACCCAAACAATATGAGTCCACTCGAAAGTACTCATAAAATTTAAAAGTATATGTTTACAGTTATTGACTCATTCACAAAGTTTCTATGGCTTTACCAACAAAATCTGTTGACAGCGCCAAAGTAATATGTAAATCAGAAAATCAAAAATTTCTCTTTGGAAATCCTTCGCATATTATTTCCGATAAAGATTCAGCACGTTTAAAGATTTTCAAGATTATTTATTGTTCAATCAACAAATCCAGCATATTCAAATTACTTCAGCACTGCCTCGTTCCAATGGACAAATTAAATATTGAATTCTATCATAATTTATGTTCTCTCTAAATTATCGATTCAGAGTCCGACAAAATGGTATACCCACCTCGGCGAAGTTCAAAAAGGGATTAATTCAACATACCAACGGATTATCATCTTTGGAACTAAACTGAGACCTTCTAATAGTAACAAAATAATGGAGATGTTAACTGCAGAGATACAATTAGATTTCGTGAACGCTCTTGATGATTTTCGGCAGGAGGCTGAAAACACAGATTTCGGAAGTGTATTCCTCACTTTATATCAGTTCCGAAGGGCATTTCATTAGACTCGTGTTTATATTATATGCTACCCACATGTAAGATAGCACGAGTCGGTTTGTATTAGGAAGTCCTTCCTTAATCATTTTTTTAGAAAGATATTGCGTATTTCGTCTTTAAAAAAAAAAACCTAAAATCTAGTTTCTTGTTGTCACCAAGGTCTGATGAATTACACTGCTACAGATAATTTAACTCGGACTCAAATTCCGGAGAATAGGCTGGTTGTATAGGGGTTTTCATGATTTTCGTCACGTATAACCAATATTCAGCGACTTTAACAGTTTTCCTCAGGAAGTTATTTAAGAAGACATTTCTTTCCTCAAACAGATTCGCTAAGGTTCCTCAGTCATAATCAAATAACCCTTGCCGTGGTCTCAGATGTTTACATATCATATAGCGCTTCTAAAAACGCATATGTTTCATATGTATTAAAGTTCAAGAAAGTCATAATAATGAATTCTAAAGCGG
Organism: Stegodyphus mimosarum; assembly: GCA_000611955.2. NCBI lineage: Eukaryota > Metazoa > Arthropoda > Arachnida > Araneae > Eresidae > Stegodyphus > Stegodyphus mimosarum. Next base: position 583,327 of record KK114248.1, on the reverse strand, counting down.
AAAACAAGACAGATACGAAGTGGAGGAAAAGGAGTAATCAACTGAGTACCACAATTTAAGAAAAAATATCACAGAAAAATCCCCCTGTTCGTTTGATGGATAAAATATTCCTTCTAGCAGGTATTCATGAATTTCAGTGCAACATTGAATAACAAAAGATGTATTGTTGACATCCGCATTTACAAACAAGGATATTTGGGCGTTTCAGAAAGAGTTCTCGTTATCCTCTGACTGATGGTCGCTTTCTTTCAATTCTGCGGCAGTTTCCGCATTGCCGTTCCTTCACATGTTATTTGTTTGACATTGACACTAGCATTTTAGAAACATTCATAATGTACTTTTTTAATGTTTACAAAACATCAAGTTTTCCTCGATTTTTTCAGTTGTTAAACTTTTTAATTTTCTTTTTATGCATTTTTTCTTTAAATTTGTAAATGAAGTAGAGAATATATTAAACAGACGATAGGGATGATTAGCTTCATATCAACAGAACAGAATGTTGGTATTCAAATACAATGATTGCTAGTATTCAATCAAATACTTAAGACTACAACTAGGCCGCAAGTAGATATTTACATTGTTTGATAACAGAAAAAGTGCTTTTGAAGAAAATATTATTTTAAATCAATTAACAATGATTTTATAACTTTCAATTAACCTTATTACTGATAAACAAAATTAAATATTTCTTGTTATGTTCTCAGCAAAGTATTTTTCCATAATACATATATTTTACACTTTTCTAAGACCAACTAAGCTCTTCTTTTTCTGGACAGAATACTAAGCTATCTTTCATTTTTGATGTCTTGTTGCTTTTCTAGTTGCTTAAGTAGGAAGGTCCAAGAGATTTAAGCCTGGTGTATTTCTAGAAAAAAATAGAGAAAATCATTAATAGTTTATTTTTCAACATGAGTATCTTAGATCACGATACACTTTTCTTATCGATCTCTGAGCAACTTTATATCTTTGAAAAAGTGACCTGAAGTTTTGTCCTCAAAATGTCCCCAAATTTCTGTTTTCTGCCTTCAGCCTCATTAAATTTCTTTCTACCAAGGCCAGATTTCTATTTGAGGAACAGATAATAATCACTTGGAGCTAAATCTGGGCCATAAGGAAGCTCCTTAACCGAAGCTGTTTCTGAATTGCACTGACAAGTTGCTGTTTTTGAATTGTTGCAAGATGGCACCAGCGTTGCCAAATCGTGCAGTGTTTCGCAAATTTGCTACTTTTCATAAATTTATGGGACTAAATTTATGTGTCTGCGATTTTGTGAAATTTTTGCTACTCCGTCATTTCCTTGTGCTATTTTTGTGACTTCAAAAATATTTTAATACACGTAAAACGCTTATATGTTAAAGTAGTTACTAAAATTATATAAAAAAATTATTTAGGATTAAACAGAAGTTGGCACCTGGCAATCCTGAAATCACAGAGCAAACAGTTTTCAGCTCCAGGCGTGGGTATTTTTACATGTTTAGATGACTGCTTTTTTTATTCTTTGAGACTTGCCAATAAACAATGCATACCTAGGCCAAAACCAGATATCGAAAGAGAATGCATTTCGAATGTATTCCTGTATTCCATACTTCGAATGAAGATGTCACTGGATTTGATTGATTTATGTGATTGTGGCAGAGCCTCGAGGGCTATCTGCTGAAGAGAGAGGATGCCTTCATGGAGGGCTTTCTGAGGGAAGCTGACTCGTAAACACGTTACACATGGCGAAACAATGAAAATACCCATGCAGCTAGCCCATTCGTGGAATTCGAGCCTCAGACCGAACTACCAGTGTTTAGCGACTTGAGCGTTCGGCCGCTGGTAGGCAGATGCCATGGAAGAAAAAGAAATCTGCCGTATTTACTTTGGGCCCTGATCACGCATGCACACACATAAAAATATATATTGCTCAGATATTTGAAACAAACAAAAAAATGAGGATAACAGACCAAGAAAATTAACAGGATATTTAAAGGTTTTTCTTTATGCTCATTCAGCAAAGACTGTATTTATAGATAGGCGAATTGCGTCAAAACAATAGTACTAAAAGGAAAAATATTGCAAAAGAAGTATGCACGTTGCCACTAATATTGATGGTTTTATTGCTTTATAAATTTTGTTTTCATGCCACTTTCCCCCCTCCCCCCAACTCTATGATGATGATAATGAAGCGATTTGTAGCCTGAGTGATATTAGGTACTCAAGCAGTGAAAGAATTGAAATTCATTCTCCTGGTTATAATATTGCTAAGAACTAAACAATCGATATGACTTAAAAGTCAAAGCAAAATGATTTTCTCATTGACATCAGAAACTTAACGATGAAAGAATCGAGATTTTATTAGAAATCAGAATCTGTTTAATTTAAGTAAGTCAACCAAGCGAAAAGGGAAATTTATCGAAAAGTATTAACAATTAAAATAGAGGAAAAAATAATGAATTGAAAAAATTAACTACCAACTCAAAAATATTAGTACAAAAGCGCCAACAATCCAAACGTGAAGGAGTAGTTAACAACGGATATGAAAAAAGTAATTTAAAAATAAAAACCTAAATTAAAACTGAGAATTAATTAAAAGAAAAAATGAATGTTTAAATAATGGATAATTAACAACATAGTTTTCAAATTTTCGTCAAAACTAAGATACCTAATTAAAAGGAATAAGAATCGAATTACAGTTCGTAACTTACGGAACCAATGAGACTGAATTTGTGATGACGTCAATAGGCATATGAACATATGTAACTCTGGCGTTACCAAAAATCACATGATCTCTGACGTCATGTGCTACTTTTTGTGACTTTTCGAATCTTCTCCTGATACTTTAATTGAAAACATTCTGGTAACACTGGATGGTACCCATATTGCAAAGACTTTGTTCATGTGAAAGTGCTCACGTAGAATGGGAAAAACAGTTGCTCTAGACAAATACAATCTCCTTGTTATCTCCCATTAGGGGCGAGCAATATTTTTTGATGTCAATTCCGTCAGTGGTAGAACTTCATGGGAATAGTCTTCTGTGGATTCTGTTATGTATTACTTATTTCAGTTGTGATTTAAGTTGTTTTAAAGGTAATGATTTAACTTATTTTGCTTCAGACTTAAAGATTAATTTGTTTTAATGTTTGTAGTTGAACTTAAGTTTCTTTGGTTTGTTTAAAAGTAATTGTAGTCATTTAATTTGTTCTCTTGACAGTTTTGGTTAACGCTGATTTTAAGTTGCTTGTGTAATTAATTTTTCTTCTTTACTTTTGGTTGGTTAACTATTTAAATTCTGTTTAGTTAATTATTTTTCTTAACTTTGGTTGTTAATGTTAATCTCTTGATAAGTTGATCCTTAAGGTCAACCTTTTTAAAGTTGTTACACAAGTTGGTGTTTAAAGTTAATTTAAGTATTTTCTTTTATGCCCCCTTTTCTGCTAAATTTGGGATCCATATTTTCTGACTTTGGTGGTCGTTTTGGTGTTGTGGAGAATATATAAAAATTTTCATACTTGATTATTGTATTTTAACTGAAGTAATTTTTATTTCCTTACTATGGTGGTCGTGTTTGGTGTCGGAATAAACCCAAGAAAATTATCTGTGAAATTATTATATTTTTATTTAAGTACTTATCAGTATTGAAGTTAATTTGTTGTAAATTCTATAATTAACTCTTATCCCTTCAAAACTTTCGATTCCAGTCCGTTGCCCTTCCAAAGAGATTTATTAACTTGTTTTCGATTTCTTCGCCCGCCAGACGGTAGTCTGTGAAACCTCTGTCAACATTCGTAAAAATTGCACCCTGCGGAGAGGCTAGTTTCTACATTACTAACTCTGCCGTAGGGTCAGGTTGGCGGGATGTTTTTTCTTACTCGTAGGCTATTCATATGTTGGATTGGGACCCCTCGACGAGGCTAGCAGCGATGATCGCCAAATGAGGAAGCTCTTTCTATGTGGAGCTGCACCTTCCTGCGTGTTTTTCCCTTGGGGTTGCCGGGCTGTTGGCGGTTTTCCTACCATCAAAAATCGCCAATCAAGCGGTCTTGGCGTTTCGAGTAAAAAGGCTTGGGAGCTGCTGACGAGGAGGACTGACGGGAGACTGACATGCAGCCATTTTGACGGAAGGAGACAGAGCGGAAAGCGTCAGCGTTATCAGAGAAACATCGATGTCGGAAGAAATAGACGAGAGAAGGATACTATGGAGGGCGACGAAAATGTCCAAACTTAACTAATATATATATTTTTTTCTCTCCTAGAAAAACCCGTCACCATATCTACAATGTATCACTGTTTACATCACTACTACCTCACTGTTTGGAACGTCAATGTCGTCTGTATTCTGAAATGTTAATTTCCCTGTTTGGACGGGTATGATGTTTTTACTTTTCCCATTTCACCGCCACCATGAAAATTCTGTATTAATTCAATATTATCTTAATAAATTCCATATTTAATTTTAACTTCTTGTAATGTTTTCACTTTAATTTAGAACACTGGACTCTACTGTTTTATGACACAACGCATTAAATTTAATTATTCTGTTGGAGCTCTTGGTCACTATTACGATTGATTTGAACACCTATTTTACAGTATATATTGTGTTTATCATGTTGTCACAAACTTTACACATTCATGTTATTGAGAATTGTTTATCCAAATATTGACTTATCATTTGGTATTTGAACTTAAAACTTATACACAAACTCTTAAGAATTAAAAGCTCCAACAATTCCTAGCCTATGCGAAATTGTTTCACCCCTTGCAGAGTAGAAAGAAGACGAATCATCATATGCATGATCCAAAGGTTGTTTTATTTTTTTGGGATTATGGACCTTTTTTGTCCAAACTTTTATCAAGATATTCAGTTTTAAACATTTCTGAACACGCTAGCAGCCAGTTTATTCAGCCAATCATTAATAAAGAACGTAGACGATTTCTCTAATGAAGCTAATAAATTTATTCATTTTAGAATTGCCACTTACTATCTGGAATTAATTAAATAAGGACTTTAGCATGAAATTCACGTATTATGTTCGCAGAAACAGCCACCCTTGGCGACGTAACTCAAAGTAACAGTCAAATTCAAAAGTTAAACTAAGCCAAGTAGTCAAAGACTATACAATTGATTGATTTTAAATCTAAGTTGCCTTAGAACTTCTCACCAGTGTAACAGTTAAATGCTGCTGGCAATAACGCAAAGGTGAAGAATTACAATCGTATCTGCAGTTCACCACATTAAATATTCACGGCAGCAGATTTATGCAGACTCATGGATAATTTTTTTAAGCTGGCGTAAGAGAGCATTAGACGATAGTCAAGTATCAACAAGTACACAGACGAGCGTGGTTCCGAAAATAAAATTAAGGCAATATTCTCAAGAATACTTAAATTTGGGGTTTACCAGTATTGAAGTAAATGAAGAAGAAAGGCCCCTGTGTATCATTTGTTAAAAAATGTTGGCCGCAGAAAGCATGAAACCTAATAAACTTAAACGACATTTGGAAACGCTTCATAGTAAACAAGTCAACAAACCCAGAGAATTCTTCGAATTAAAATTAAAATCATTATGAAAAGCAAAAATCATTTTTTAAAGAAACTTTGTCTGTAAATAAAAAAGCTTTAACTGCATCCTATAAAATTTCATATAAAGTAACCAGATGTAAGAAACCTCACACAGTTGGTGAAGAGCTTATTTTGCCAGCAGCAACTATGGTTGTAGAAACTATTTTTGGAGATAATTTTTCAAAACAATTGCAGTCCTTACCTCTTTCAAATGATACTGTTGCTCGTCGAATTGGTGACATAGCTGAAGATGTATAGTGTCAGCTTTTCTCAAAGTTGCGTGACAAATTGTTTTCAATACAGCTTGACGAAGCAACAAATAGTAATAAAGATGCTCATTTCATTGCTTATGTTCGATTTTGGGATAATATGTCAGTAATAGAAGAACTACTTTTCTGCAAACCAATAGAACTCAAAGCAACAGCGCTCGCATTATTTGCTATTTTAAATGATTTTATGAACGAGGCAAACATAGAATGGAAAAATTGCGTCGGAATATGCACCGATGGTGCTCGTTCAATGTCCGGAAGATTTCAAAGTATACAAGCAGTTGTAAAACAAAAATCGCCTCAGAGCGTCTGGACACATTGCATGATCCACAGAGAAGTTTTGGCTTCCAAAGAAATGAGTTCTGGTCTGAATATTGTGTTAACTACGGTTGTAACCGTAGTAAATTATATCAAAATGAGTTCCCTGAAGTCAAGAATCTTTTCCGCACTTTGTAAAGACATGGGTGTAATACATTCAATGTTATTATTTTATTGCGATGCAAGATGGTTGCCATGTGAGAAATTCTTGCAACGTGTTTATGAATTAAAAGAAGAAATCCCCATTTTCTTAGAAAAAGAAAACAGATCGGAAGCCGAGAATTTTCGCGATGGTTTATTTGTGATAAAATTGAGCTACTTGGCCGATATATTCGAGAAATTAAATAACTTGAATCTTCAAGTCCAAGGAGCAAAGACACATATGTTGGATACGAGTGATAAAGTTAATGCTTTTTGTAGAAAATTGCAATTGTGGAGCAGAAATTGTAAGCAAAAAAAACCTAACAATGTTTGAAAATGTGAATGATTGTACTAAAAATTACAAGGTTGAAGAAGAACATGTAAAAGTTGTTTTTGTTACCATTGAAAATCATTTAGCCATGCTGGCAAAAAAATTTAAAAAGTAATTTCTTGCTGACCACAAACTGATAGCAAGCTACGAGTGGGTTAGGGATTCATTTCATAAGACTCCCGAAGGACTCTCAGCTAATGAGGAAGAACAATTCATAGACATCACGACAAGTGGCGAAACCAAAAGACAATTTAGTAATAAATCACTATTTGAATTTTGATCAGGAGTAAAGGATTATTTTTCTGCACTAAAAACAAGGGCATTTTGTATTCTGTTATCATTTTCAACACCCTGCCTTTGTGAAACTGGATTTTCTGCTGTGTCTTCTTTGAAGACAAAATATAGATCTCGGATAAATATAGAAATAGAACTGAGAGTAGATATTTTTAATATTAAGCCTTCCTTCGAAAAACTTTGCTCTCCAAAATAGGCCCAAGGAAGTCTCTAATAATTATTAAATCTGTTTTTAATTTGGTATGTTTTGATTCAGAAGTTTTTTTACTTTAATAAGTTAATTATTAAATATGTCGATATGTATTTTGTTTTCTATGTGTATGTGTGCTTTCCTTTCAGTCAGTTAATCAATTTTTTTAAATAATATTTTCTCTTGGATATTGTCGCGCCCTCCTCTAGTGTACTAGCTCTCCCTAGGAGGGCGCGCCCGGCAGGTTGAGAATCACTGGTCTAACTCATTTACATTTCTGGTGAGGAAAAGGAAAAGGAGAAGTGATAGTAAAGGCTGAAATTATAAATAACCTTACAAATCCTCCAGGCATCAAGAGTTTGGTTTTGAAACCTTAAAGTTTGATATTTTCTTGATTATAATTCCAAAATGGCGCTCTCATTTTGCAATTTCACTCCTTTTCTTCCAATGAAAAGGAAGAAATAAATCCAGTGCATTGGAAATTTCTTCCAATGAATTGGAATTCCATTGGTTTATCACTCCAACTTGAAATTTGATTCAACAGGAGCTAGAAGAATTTTCACCTGTGATATATTCGAAAGTCAACATTCTGTGCAGAATTTTACGCCTATAACTTTTGGCGGGTTAACTGCTGCTGTTAAAAATTTTTTTCGGATATAGGAGTTTTCAATTTTATTTGCAAATATCAGTTAATAAATATTAGCAAAATCACTTTATTGTTCTTTCTCATATACCATGTATTTTAAAGCCTGTTTGTTTCGAAAAAAATTACTCAAAACGTTTTTGGTAAAAGAAAGAAAAATATTCTTCAAAAGTTCCGTAAATGAACTCGCACAAGTATTCGGATACTTTGTATAAACAACTTGAATTTAATAAAAACATGAAAATAACTGGCATCTCGTCGGATACCCTTTAGATAAAATTATACTTTTTTGGCATGGATTTAACTAATTTTTTCATGTAAGAAGGTTCCATTTGTTCCATTTTAGAGTAAGAATCACTTTCAATAGAGTTTTAGCAGATATGTCATGTTTCTTTGTTCATTTCTCTAATTAATTACATACATGTTCCATAGGACTTAAGTCCGGAGACTATGAAAAAGTTTTGATAACTTCAGGATAATTGTACAATAACCACAAGCGAACATTTAGAGCTGTATGTTTAGGATCCTTATTTTGACAGAACTTTAATGTACTTTGCATTCCCAGTTTCCTTGAGATTGCTTTCAAGTTTTCATTAAGAATATTTATAGATTTATACAATCCATATTATTTCTAATAAACCCCAAATTTCATATTCTAAAGGTAACCAAATATCCCCAAACCATTATACTTCTACCCCTGGGAGTAACATTAGGCAATGATTTTCGAATTTAATTCTGAATTCAGATTCTAGCACATAGTAATTCGTCTGTCGAACCCAGAAGATATTAATAATTTGTGGCATTTCTGCAAATATAACTTAGTATTAACGACAGTACGGTAAAACTTTCTTTATTGTAGATTTTGCGAATGTCAGGCGTATTTTCTTGTTTCCTTGTTGACGAAGAACTTCCTTCTTGCTGATCGTCCATTGTATCCATGTGCCCTAAATGACTTTTCTAAACGATTCAGAATTAATTTTTAATGCAAATTGTTCTTGTAAATCTTCTGAACTTTTACAGTAATAATTTTTGGGTCTTGTTTGATTTTTCGTAGAATAAATCTGCGATTCCTTGATATTAGCTTGGAATGTGTCTAGACTTCAACGCATTTTCATCAGTTCTACGCAATTTTCAACGTTCTATTACATCAAAGATAGATGAAAGTATAACAACGATTTCTCAGGTATTTGAAATAATTTATTTAATATTTTTTATATTTGAAAAGGTAAGTTATTATATTCTGACAGAACTGGTCGTTACTTTGTAGTATCCTATCATGTTCATTTCAGATAATGAACCTATTAATGTATTTTGAAGCAAAAGTAAAAATTTCCAAATGCAGATATATATGATACACATATTTTAATTTTAAACAAAAAAATGGTTGCAAGAAATATTGTTTACCAGAACATAAAAAAAAAAAACCAGAGTGTCCGAATTATTATGTGAAATACTGATTAACACATTTTGAACAAATAATTTTATTACCCTTAGCTACTGCATTCTAGTAAATGGTATTGTGCCCTTGATTTTGAAAAAAGAAATGATTATCTTATAATATTTTCACACGACCTTTCCCGGCTACTGTTACTTTTAGAAGCAAAGCTCTGAGGAGATGGAGATAGAGGTGGTGTATGACCCTTTTCCATTTAACGGGCAAGATTCAACAATCAGATCACGTTGCTCGGCTTTATATAATCTTCGAGGATGTCTGCGATTGCCATGCAGGGGTGCATCCAAAAAAGTGGGAAAAAAAAAGAATATAGATCACTACTGTGCTTGAAATGTCGAGCAAGCGAACCCCCTGTTGGCATTCTTTACCACCTTTCACTCCAGACGGAAAGAAAAAGAAAAAAGATATATAGGTTCGAAGATTTAGGCGAGGTTTATTCTACATTTAATGTGCAAAGGATGCTCTTGACCTTGGAATGATGATAAGTTGCCAAATGGCCTCAAAATCCGACAGTGACAGTTTTCCTTATTCTGTCCCGAAGCCGAAGAATCTTTTTATGATAGTCACATACTTTTTAGATGTATTCTGGGATTAGTTCTGATAGCAGCCTCTAAAATTGCCATTCAGTCATGTGATATCATCTCGAATCTTCGAAACCGATGTTAAATATGGGTGATGATTTGCCTCGGTGTCATTTGTAATGCAAAAGTTACATAAAAATCAGAAAAGCAGAAACAAATCAGAAAAAAGAAGTGTCAGCATTTTTTTTTTGAGAAGTTTTAAAAACCAGTGACTTTTACAATTGCATTTAAAAGAGATAAGAAAAAAAGTGCTTTTAACAACAAAATCAAAAGTTTATCATATTTCCCCTCTTTTTTAGCCAGTTTCATTATCCGAAAATCGAGAGTGGGAAATTATGCGATTCATTTAATTTCTGAAGAAAGCAGTTGTAGTAAGAATGTAACAAATGAAAAATAGTTGTGGATAAACTACTGGTAATTATCACAGCATTATTTCTTAAAAAAACCCTACTTTCTAATAAGAATATATAGTAATATTAACATTACAATTCTGACGGATATTGAGCCAATACCTGACGGTAATTGAGGATGACACATCGCCGTCTGCGCGACTTGTCGGGATCAGTTTTACATCGTAAAGCACCGGCGCCACCTGACAAGAGTAGATTTTGAGCGCAATTCGCAAGAGGGATATAGGAAAAAGAAAAGAGAATGGGGAACCCGAATTTCGAAAGATTGAACACATCAGCAGAAGATGAGGCTACATTAAGCTGGAACGTAAGGAGCAGAAGTAAAGATATATATCGCGGTATTTCAAATATTCATACTAATATTACATCGAAGATGGGACTAATAATAATTGATAGAATAAAATAAGATAATAATTGTACGATTTCCATCAAGTGAAAGAAAGTCGCGTGTGTATAGCATGTAATTCGATGTCATTCAGATGTCTTCCCAAATCATTTCTAATAGACATGATACCAGTGGCAAGGTGGATGAAACCTCCAAACACAGGTAGTTCAAAAAAGATTCCCGGCAATCAGGCTGGCAACATGGGTATTTTTGTGGTTTTTTTAATATGTAATGCTAATACGAGCATGTTTCCTCTAGAAAGTTCTCTACGAAATCAGCCTTTTTAAAGGTAGGGATTTTCCCATAATCGAATAAAATCCAGCCTGACAATCTTGTTTCAATGTTTGATAGATTTTATAATTGTGTTTTAAGGAAATGTCTTGTATTTTTGAGGATAATTTTGAGTAACGAGTAAATTTTGAAAGCTGTTGACTGTTTTGAAATTACATGTAAGTGTATGTATACAAATTGTATACAAAATATACAATTTGTATGTATATATATGTTTTTTTGACTCTAGTGTGCCACTACATATTTGCTGCTGCAACTCTTTGCTGTTATCAGCGACAAACTATTTTTTTAATGCAAATGATAGTACACAGGTACAACAGAAAGAAGAATTTTTCTAGTCGCATTACATGACTACTGATTTTTTAAACATTTTTCTTAAAGTCGAATAATAATACAACTAATAATAAAATAATTAATCCTAAAAAAGTGCATATGCTTTTTGGAAATAATAATTAAATCACTTACCAAAATCAGAGATTAATCAGAAAGTCTTGTATTGTTTTTAACTTTGTGTCGAGCAAAAGCATGAGAATATCGTTAAGTTAATGCAGTATAAACTCTATTAAATTGGCCTTTACCAAGCCAAGCCTCTAGCAACCCAGCCAGGAATAATTTAAAATAAGTTATCAGGAAAATGTAGTAAAATAAGAAAGGGACAACGAAAAAAAGTAACTTTTGAGAAATTTTTTATCAATAATAAGAAAACATAAAAATATTTTTAATTTTGAGAGACGAAGAAATTATTCGAAGCGTCCATTTGAAGAATAATAAATAATGCCACGATTCTGAAAATGATGGCGAAATAGAAATGGACAGTATGAAAAGGATTGGGGGAAATGAACAATATGGAAAGGATTATTTCATGGGGAAGTCTTAATTTATATTGATAATGGTAAAGAGCACGAGTCTGCCCAAAGGGAGGGATGCTTCGCGGAAAAACTTTTAAGGGAAAGTGGGACATATTCATATGGAAGAATCGATGAAAATCTGCTGTACACAAATAAATAAATCACAAATAAATAAATAAAAAAATGAATAAGACTTCTTTCTATATATATATCTCACACACACACCAAAAAAAAAAAGGCTGGGGGAAGGGTTAATAACGTTTTATAAAAATGTATGTATAAGAAATCTGAGAAAAACTTGTGAAAACTTTGACGAAACTTGGTTGTTTAAATTATTTCTTCAAGAATATTTTTACCCTGAAATTAAAACTGTTAATTGTTTGCTTAATTGAAGAAATTGCTTCATTGAAGGAGCAATTTTATCTAGCAATTAAAAGTTTAAGAAAATGTTAATAATAAACGGTTTTAAAAACTCTTGGAAAGACAAATCGGTAAAATTTAAAATTATTCCTTATTAAAGGAGTTTAAATTATCCTAGGTGGTTAAGGTCCCAGTTAGCTCGTATAATCAAGATTCTACTGTATACCGTTTTTACATGTCTGACTTCGATACAATGGTTACGAATACTCTGTTATAATCTGGAAATGTGAACAAGGGACTTTATCTCTCGAGGATACAGAATGACTTCTAAATTTGTTTCAGATGTGGTTTTCTTTGTAAAAGGAAAATGAAACACATAGCGAATCAACGAAAAGGAATCAAATAAATTAAATGTCACTATTGTTTAAAGAATCAGGTTAACTATATCTTAAACCAAGGATTAATATTTAAATATTTGTATATTTTGTAGCATTCCTATATGAGCTCTTATCTTAGGCTTACTTGAGTTAGCCATGATGCAGAACAAGACGTTGTCTTCTGTTACGGATTAAAAGTAAAGCGTTGAAGAATTAAAAGCTAGGATATCTAATTATCTGAAACCTTGGCAGAGGCTGAACAACACTGGTAACTCGATCCGGGGTTCGAATTCCGGCGAACGGGTTGGCTACATGGGCATTTTCGTGATTTTCCCCATGTGTAAATTGTATACGCCAGTTTCTCTGAGAATATGCCATGTGTACGCCATTTACCCTCAGAAAGTACTGCACAAAGTCAACCCTGCCCTTAGGCAGCTAGCCCTCGAGTGCTTTGCCATTCTTAAACAAACCAAGCCAAAGAGAACCTTTGGCTAACTTTACAACTCATAAATGCTATACTGTTCATAGATCTACAATGCTGTGCAAAAATGAAGGACGAGACGGTTTTTTCAATATAACTTTGTACAAAAGCTTTCCAAATCAACACGTTTAATACCGTAAGATCCCCAATACGTAAGGACATGAGTAATGTAAGCAACACTTACTGAAAGAGAAATCAGAGGGATAAAAAGAAGCTTTATTGAAAAAGTAGCATGGAGCGCAATACGACTGAAGGCTGAAACATCCCTGTGATAGGTGTCCAGCAAGAAACATCCGGTCTTTAATAGGGGATATGATCTCCCCTGACTGCTAGGCAGGTTTCACATCATTTGTGCATGCTGGATATGTGGTTGCTGCTCGTTCCTCTTGTAGCACCAATCGCAGTTTCGGAATCGTTACTGGCGGTAAGTTACGTGCTGCCACGGGTCTCCCTAGTAAGTTCCGTACATGCTTGACGATGAGGTGGAGCGTTGTCGCCCATGAAGAGGAACTGAGAACCATAGCCCTTGTGAAAAGACGCATGTAAGGAAGAAGAACCTCGTTACAATAGCAGTCCCAGGTGACGAACCTCCTTGGGAGATATGAAGGTCGGTCCGGCTACCAAGCATTATGTCTGCTAGAACGAGAACTCCGCGACCTCCAAAACAGTCCCTTTTGATGATGTTGAAGGGGTTATTGCGTGTTCCCCGCTCTGTCCAGATGTGTATGTGTCTAGAATCGCAACTCAGACTAAATCTGCTCTCATCTGTAAAGAGTACTCGTCCCCATTCATTGTCTCTCCAATTCCGGTGTTCCCGGCACCACAGAGAACGCCTTCTCCGATGGGCAGGCGTTAGAGGTACACACCGTACAGGGCGTCGTGCAAACAGACCACCACCGTGCAGTCTTCTGGCCACGGTAAAACGCGATATCGGTCGTCCAGTCGCCTGTGTCGTGTGTCTAGCGATTTCTCCCGCTGTCTGCCGCCTGTTTCTTCTGGCCTGTAAGGCAATATACCGGTCATCTGCGGGTGTGGTTCCTCGTGGACGACCACTACTAAACCCCCGGATAGCTGTTCCTGTAGTTTGAAATTGTCTCCAAAGTCGTGAAACGATGCTGTGAGCAATTCCGAACTCTGCAGCCACACTTGTCACACTGCGGCCTTCCTCCAACTTCCCAATGATTCGACCTCGGGTAAAAGCATCCAGATGTCGTCTAACAAATTGATTATTCGCCATTTCTCGCTGAGGCAGCAACTCGGCGTGATTTTAACTGCTATACGGCGTGCAATCTCTTTGCCAGAAATACTGATCTTACACCGACAACATGCTTTATACTACTCAGACACTCCCCCATTACGTCTACCTGCATATCTGCGCATGTGCTACCGTACATCACCTTACTTAATCTCCTGATTGGTCTTTCTGTCCGCTCTGCCTCTTCGTTCAGCTGATATGCTAATTTTCGACTTCGTCCTTAATTTTTGCACACCAGTGTATATCTCTGTTATTAAGTAATGAAGAATTTATATCTATATATGCATGTATATATGGATGGATGGGTGGGCGAATGGAAGATAGATGCTTGTTCCACGTACTGTAGAAAAAAAGAGGAACTAGAGCCCAGAATCATAAACACACGTAGTATTCTGCCCGAAAATGTACACTTTGAAGGCCGAAGTTTAAATTTCAAATTCACTGATGATTTAATTAATTTTTTTTCAAATTTAATGAAATGTTAAGTCATAAATTCAATTAAGTATTTAAAAACAATACGCTGACGATCGGCAAAATGTAAGATACTTATGTTTCGAATTTAATCAGCAAACTCAGCGATTTAAAAGAATATATTGCCATTAGGCAAAAGGTAAAATATTTATCCTTCGACAATATCGCTGCCAATATCGGTATAATGGTTAGTGACTCTGACTACCGTACAGAAGACCATAGATTCGAATCTCGGAGAAGGCTTAGATGTTCGTAAATGTATGCCATCTCTGCGGCATGGCGGCACGCAAAACATGCGGCATTTGTGCGGCATGGGGGCACGCGCGAGATGAAAGCCCTCTCAAGAGGTTGGTGGCAGGGCAAAAGGGGATGAGAAACCCTCAGACCCGTTCTCCCGGACGCTCAGCTTCAAAAACTGGGGCGGAATTGAGCAAAGTCGTGCTGGCACATGTAAGGTGCCCCAGATTCTTGCCAACGACAAGCGCAATCTTGACTCCTTGCCACGATGAATTTTGTGGGCTAGCTCTGACTTCAGACAAGCAAGATTATTAACAACAACAACGCAACATAAATCATACAAATTGAATTAATAAATTCGATAATTAAAAAAAGTGTGTTGCTGCTGTACGAAATAAACTATTTTTATCATCTCTGCCTTGGTGTGTTGTCATTCGGCAAAGCATAAGATATTTAACTTTTATTCAGATTTGATCTACCTGTTACTGATGAACAAACTAAACAATTTAAGAGCAATAAACGCTACTCTGTAATTATTAATTCCTAGATGGACTCGTGAATGACATTAACCGGACAAATTAAAATTATTTTCTTATTTATTATGCATTCTTTTTACAATAACTGTTTTAGAGGGCTGGCCTCCCATGTGGCTAGTAAAAATAGAAAGAATCATTTATCAAAAACAAGACATTTTAGGAAAATAAATTATGAATGATCGCTATTTAAATTTTCCCACTCGTTGGATATTATTCAGGGAAATAGTGGTTAATTTCAAAGCCTGAAATGTACTCGGACTCAAGCGCTTGTATGGTCCAAGCATGTGTGGTTGACTACTGTTGCATCATATATTCGAAAATATACTAAAAGCACAACGATTGTACCATCCATTGAAATCGAGAGTGCGAATGGAACTGGCAATTTGTTTTTCAAAATGAGCAATAAATTATCTGTAACAAATGAAATTTAGAACTAATCTATACTTGCCTAATAAAATAGAGAATTTCTTCCCCAGAAAAGGAAGGGGGAAAATTTCCTGATAAAAACTACGGCATGCCAGAAAACGTTAGGAAATAGTGATAAAAATTAAAATACAGTATTTTTAAAAAAATTGTAAAGTTCCATTGTGTTAATCTACTTAGTTATTATGCTTTACATATTTACTGTCACTTCTCCTTTCCGTTTGCCTATTAGAATGCAAATCAGGTTAAAAATATTTAAGCTGAGGTTTTCGGATTGTAAGACAGAATGTGTTTCTTCCTCTCGAGGCCACATTACTAGATTTCTGCTAGCTCAGATAAGACTGCATTATTCGGCTTTGCATTCTAGCTGCCGTCATTTCTATTGTTATGCCGGTGAGTTTGAGCCAATTTCGCGTTGGATAGATTGTGTAGTCTTTGACTACTACACATAGTATTAATTCTGAAATTTACTGTTACTTTAATTCGCATCATCACGAATGGTGGCTTGATTTTGTGAGCACGAGAAGTGCGTTTTATGTTCAAGTTCGGATTTGATAAAAAAGTTAGTTAACTCTTCTTAAGACTTTACAGTTCTTTTCAGACACAGAGATAATTCGCTCTAAGTGTATTTGGAGTTTCGGTTTAGTTTATACCGCCGATGAAAACCAAACTCTATTAAATTTGTTAAAAATTTAAGGCTAAAAATAAAATTTATTTCATAATTTGCCTTTTCCTATCCTCAGAGATAAAGAAATAACGTTACTTTTATTGAAAGCTAAAATTTTTGTTTTTAAGTAAAAAAGAACAAACAGGTTTGAATAGAAGCTAAAAGATGTAGTCCTCTTAAATGTCAGTGATTTGTTTGGTGAAGCTTAGACCGGTGCTTGTCACAGAAGATGTAAAATCATTAAATTTGTGGAAGCAGGAAACATGAAAAATGTGCAATGTCCTCGCTAGGATTCATTTCCGAATCTTCCGACTGCTAGCCGGAACTGGTAAGAAGGGACGTGGTAAAAAGGAAAAAAATACCTTATATTCTTCCCCAATGAAAGGGCAACTGGGGAAGCGGGAACCCAATTGATTAATCCTTTTACTTTAGTTCGGGCTGCACTCAGAGTCATTAAGTACTTGTCGAAGAGGAAACATAAAAAATGCGCAATGCCCGCCAGCAGAATCGGAGAGCAAATCGCCGAATTGCTGGGCGAATGTGTTTCCGATTATATCACGAAGACATGTGATAAGGAGGGAGAAATACTTTACAAAGTGCCATAACCTTTACTCAAGTCTTTCACTGTCCTCCAAGCAACAAACTTCCAAAAGGGTGCTTCCACATAAATGTGCCCTCACCCTTATGAAGATTAGCACTTGCGAAGATGAAGTATCCAACACTGATATATTTTCAATGCTTTTTAAAACTAATTTCTTATTTTTGAGAATTTACGTCCCCCAAATCTAGTGTTAGGTCTTCCAAGAAAATTAATTTTATGGACTCTCCATAAAATTAATTTTTTAAATTTCTTTTAATTTTTTAATTTCTTTCTATAAAAGAAAATTATAGTTTCAGTGGTTCCTAGAATCGAGAAAGTTTGAAGACTACAGATTTAAAGGAGAAAACATTCCCAGTATTCAGTGCGAAGTTTGCCCAACTTCCTTCTAGTTTTAATGGAAGAATCCAAGAGTCTTCTTCTCACCTTCTTCTATCATCTCTTCTTTGCGTAAATTTTAACAGATTTTCTTTTTCCGATTTTTTTTCGTGAATGGTTTTTGGCCCGAAGTTAAATCTTGGACAAATGATTTGTCTAACTAAAGGAAGGAAATCTTAAAACAACCTTAAATATTCACAAATCATTAACTGGCATGGATCTTGGAAGATTTGATTTGAATATTAACATATCATACCTTTAATTGTTACGGAGTTTTAAAGACTTGATTTGGTTAATCCTTGCAACGGGAAAGTAATAACGTTTTTTTAAAAGGTATTTCTTTGTAAGACGATATGGAAATTAATCTTTAAACTTCTTTTAGTATACCATCTGCGCATACCAAAAACTGCATTTGCCTTACCTTAATTTGAATGCATATTTTTTTGTTCCCTATTTCGTATCTTTACTTTGTTTTCCTTTGAATTCGTGCTTTTATTTTCTGAGGATAAGATCAGGTTATTTTAAAAAGAAATGTTTTGATAATGGCACAGCGTCTCGGGTACTTTTTGGCTAATTTCCGACCAACGTGACCAACATGATACCTTGCTGCTAGAACAGAAGCCCAAGTTCAGAGGTCGGACCACCTTTCACTTTCACTTCTTTCCCCCTAGAGAACACCTGCAAAAGTGTTCGAGCACAAGCTCACTTTAATAAGGTCTTTTGCCCCTTGCACTTGTCACTTTGCCTATGAAAAGGGAAATTCTTTTTTATTATTGTAATTGCGTGGACACTGATGGATAGTTAAGCTTTCGCCCACGATTGCCGCAGATTGTATAGCAGATTCCCATGTACCCCCTGCGAAGCACGAGGCCTCTTTTGCATGCCGAGGAGAGGCTCGGCAGATGTCAAGGATAAGGGTTCGTTGCTTTTTTTATCGGCGGGAAAGATATTCTCGTGACTTTAGAAAGCTGAACATTTTTATACACGCGGAAGAATTCTCAGAAAACGAAAATTTATTTTAGGAATATTTAGGAAGTGATGTTAAGATTTCCGAAAATCGTTTGTTTCTTCTACTCCATGTAAACTTGTCGTTAATCTATTTAAGTGTTTTAATTCGTTCGCTGATTGAAATAAAGTAAAAATATTATATAGTATTGTGCATAGTTTTCATGAGCTACCAAATCAAAATTTATGGATATATATTACATGTATATTGGTCTATAACGTTCGGGAAATGTATAAAAATTAGTTACGCTTCTTGTACGAATCTTCTTCAAAAAGAATTTCGATGTCTAATCCAAGAAAAATAAAGTAGCGAATAGAAAAGAACTCAAAATTTAATTCAAGAAAAATGAAATAAAGTAAAATATAAAATGAAATAAAAACGAGGAATTTCTTAATGTTATTTTACTTGAAATAAAAATTTATTTAATATTTAAAGAAATAGCAAATTATATCAGTGTTATTGGAGGAGTTAAAGCAACAAGAATCAGCATAATATTCATAAATTTGTAGAACTAGTTTGGAAGATTTAAACCTAGAACCTACTTCTTCAGTTTCAGAAGCGCTAATGAGGAAAGATGAGCCATTGAGAAGATAAGAATAAAAACGGCACATTTAGAATTAGAACGGAAGGCTTTGGGGATGATGGTGAATCCAGAGTAGTTGATTATGAGACTCTAAGAAACTCAAGATCTAAATGATCAAGTACTTGGGAAGGAGCTATAGCAGGACACGAATTACCAATCTTTCGGCTGCTGAAATACATAAGCTGTGCTATAACTGCAGTTAATTTCCTAAGTGCACGAAATATAAAGTATTTTTAGTTTGATCGATTTCACAAATCATATAACCGTAAATAACTACAGCTTTATTAACCATTTGAGTACTGAAGCTATCTTGTATATATGCTAAAAGTGCGGAATAAAACGCGTATTTATTTATTTTTAGAAAATAATTGAAACGGTTACAATTAATTCTAATTATTATATAATAAGTAATTTTTAACCAACAAAAATATGTTTTTACTCTCTCTTATTTCAACAGTGCTTTGCTGAAAAAATTCCACGAATTTCCTTTTTTACATATAGCGCAATATAAAGTTGGATAATTTAATTCCATTACCATTTTTTCACTGCATACCTCCCACCAGGCTTCGCCAGGCAATTGTTCTACAGAAAACGTTTTACTTATTACTTTTTACTTTCGTCTTTACAACGCGTTGTGAAGACAAAAGAAGTGTGAAGTACAACATATGGAAACGATCATACAATTCAAACAGGCACTAAATTTTATTAAAAAACCACAGTTGAATGATATTAACAAAAACTGAAACTGATATGAATACAACAACTGCTCTCAATGCTAATTATAGTAATGAACAGCAGCGCGATCGCATTTCTACGCATTTTTGGAATGATACAAGGGAAGTGCGATAGCGCTTCTCCACACTCAAACGGTTTAAAAGGACTATATTTATCCCCCTACATTAAATTCTTGTCCATCTGTTATAGTTTTTTGTTGGATTAAAGAAGGCAGCAGCATTCGAATAGATTCTGTAACTGACTGCTTGATTAATGAAACACCTTCTACAGCTAGTATAAAGGAAAAAGAAAAATTCACGAATCATCATTTACTGGTGGAGCAATTTATCATGTGCTTCATCTGATGATAAAGTCTTTTTTAGTGAATTTAAATTTCACTGCCAGCACTGCAGAAATGGCAAATCAAGTCAGCATGCGTTTCATATCCGGTCTACGAGGTTTTATGTCTGGGCTTTATTTTCTGAGCTTACGGAGATAGCTAACGCAAAGGCGACACTTATTTCGAGTTCAGTTATATCTTTTTTACTCCTCCGTACGAAGTAAAGGGAATTTTATAAGAGTGAAATTTTCGGGTGTCATATATCAAAGGAAATACACATTTTGACCTTTCCCGAATCCCTTTGGACTATTTTTTTGCGTGACGTCTGTACGTAAGGACAGAACAGACTCTTTTCTCCAAAAGAATTGCAAAATTGATTTTTCTATTTAAATCTTGACATCTGTACGTACGTACGTACGTTTGTATCTTGCATAACTCAAAACGATTAGCCTTAGAACGCTGAAATTTTGTATATGGGAGTGCTATAGCTTCTAGTTGTGCACCTCCCTTTTTTTACTGCAACCGGCAGTATCAAAAGTACATGTACATGATTAGAGAAGAGTCGTATATAGCTCTCTTCAATAACTGTCATCTCGCATAGTTATTGAAGAGATATTTACGAACATGCAGCGCGAAAGAGTGCTAAAGTAATTCTTATTTCTTCAGATATTCAAAGTTTTTCATGCCTTTCTTAGAATTTTGAGATAGTCCAAATTATTAACTGAAAAATTCTAAGTTATCCTAGCACAAACACAATTTGTTATGTATTTAATGTTTCTTACAAATAGGTGTTATTAAGAAATGAAAAAAACGGATTGTTTACTTATTATTTCTGCCTTACACTATAAGGTTTCTCCCGCGTTCTTAGCATGCCTTCGTGGTGTAGCGGTCTGCACGCTCGGCGCGTATTCGGAAGGTCCGTGATTCGAGTCCTGGCGAGGGCATTGCTCATTTGTCTCTTCTCCTGCTTCAAAAATAATCTATTTCTCTACAATAGCGCCCGAACTAAAAACGGTGGTGAATGATAATTCTCCAACACCAGGATTTGGCGATTGGGTCCCCTAATCTCCAGTCGACCTTTAAAAGGGGGAGAATATAAGTTATTTCTCTCGCTTTCTTGGCATGACTTCGTAATGTAGTGGACAGCAGGCTCGGCGCGTATCGAGAGGTCCGTGGTTCGAGACCCGGCGAACGCCTTGGTTGAAATTGCTGGTTTCAACCATCTTTCTATCAAAAAAAGGAATTATTTGACTATAAATCAGACTATATATTATTTGACTATAGTAAAGCATATTAGGGCTATCTGCCTAAAAGGAGGATTGCTTTCGTAGAGCAAGTTTTTAAGAGCAGGGTGCTTCCAAATCCTTTTATAACATTTTAAGATATAAAAATTCCGATAGAAATATTTCTCAGCTTTAGATCTCAAAGCAAAAAATTAACTGCATAAGCAAAATTTAGCAAAATGCGTTTTTGGTTTTATGTCTTTATTCAATACTCAGTTATAAACAGAACTCATTAGCAACAGACGTCGTTTAACGACGCTTCGACCTGTAAATTAAAACTAAGTACTGCAAGCAATTTCTGTTGTTGGGCGACACCCTAGTTGAAATTTATGATGCCGAGTTGAAGAAGAGGATCTTTTAATCCTCGTAGGCGTTATCATAAATTTGATTATTTAATTCGTGCACAATTTAATTGCATTATTTTCGTCTATCTTTGAATTTAATTAAGTAATGTTTGTGATAAAAAATAGCTAGAATTCTGTATGTTCTTTTTATTCCAGCTTTTTTTTTGGGGGGGGGGAAGAAGGGAAAATCCGTAAGCTTATGTTGATAATCTGTTATCGGGACAGGATTCAGAAATCTATGTATGGCTGGATGGATGTGTTCATGTATGCATGTAGATATGTGCGTATGTATGTATGTGTGTGTATACACACACATATATATGCCCATACATACATGCACACGTGCATATATACATACATTTCTGAATCCGGTCTCGATAACAGAAGAGCACCCTTATGTTTTACACAATACATAATAAACTGAAAGTATGAAAACAAAACGAATAGGAAAGTGAAATTCATTTCTTAATACTAACTTTAAAAGAAAAATAGGTAATTGTTAGATTATTTCATGGTAGACTTTATATAGTAATCGGTATCAGCGTTATCCACTGTATTGACCAAGAGGTACAATGTATCACTTTAGGGTAAGTTCTTCAAGGTAATTTAATTTGCTTGTTTCCAGATCGTGCGTTGTAACCATGGTAACGGGGAAAAACAGGAAGTCAAATCGTCTTATTTGCTAAAATTTTGTAATTTCCTCTCTGAGGCGATGATGACACGATTGTAAAGAGGACGGTCCTCTGCAACCTTGAATTGCCTGTTTCATGTGGTTTTGACCCGGGTCTTCATTTTTATAAAATAGGCCGTGGGATAGCCCTCAAATCTACTTAAAATTCTTCATGTTTCTATTCTTTATAAAAACGAGAAAATGGGAATTTCACTGGGAATTTTCGAAGCAACATTAAGGCCTTGGAATTTCTTAATCTGTACTGAACTGTGAGATGAAAAATTAAGAGCCTAAATTATTTTAAAATAAAGAAGTCAAGTACATGTGATTTGCCTGATCCAACGTACATCGAGCTTTCATGTGCAATCATTCATCTGCTTTCTTACAATATTTTGTAAAGAAACAGGTGTTTTTAAAACAGCAAATAAATCATTGATGGACGTAACGATGGGAAACATTCACTCTGAAAGAGTGAAAAGACATTGTAGGAAAATCGTGACCAACTTTTACACCCTGATGATCTAAAAAAAATTGTGAGCCGTAATCCGGCGCTAGGGTGATTGGTGGTCGGGAGGAAGACCGAACTTGCCCCATCATCGGAATTCAAATAAGAGTCAGTCAGCCGTTTTATGAATGGAGGGAAGGTGAAGGGCAGCTGTTGATTAACGAAAGAAGGAGAGTTCCAAAACACATGGAGAAAAATAACAAATATTAACAAGGAAAAAATGAAACTCGCTTACTTCTCTGAAGCAGCCATGCAGTCTGAGAAATCTGCCTAATTTATCTAAGTTCCTACACGAGGCTTTCTAGTTTTTTGTACTTAGCAAGTTTCATTCTTGTGTGAATCTGTCTGCGATGCCATTCCCTCATTGTACTTCAACTTTTATTTTAATTCCACCTCCCAAGCAATCCCTCTTGCTTCAGCTTATTCTCAAGCTGTAAATGGTTAATGCGTTCAATTAGTAGTTGGTAGATTCACAGGTCGAATCCTACGCATGGTGCGGTATAATTCATTATCATCTCGATTTGATTGTCTGTGTCTCGTTTCTCATATTAGGTGCTCTCTAAATGGAGAGGCGCAACCAATGGCCGAGCGGTTGACACTGCTGAATACTGGTAGTCAGACCTGGTTTGGGTTTGATGTCAGGCAAACGGTTGACTGCGTGGTTAGTATTCTTGATTTTTCCCCATGTGTAACAAGTCGTAGAGTCAGTAGGAAAATGAGCAATGCAATCACCGGGACCCGAACCACGGACGCATACGTGCCGAGCGTGCTCACCACTACAGGACGAAGCAGGAGATATACCTTATATACTCCCCTTTTTAAAGGGCGACTGGGGATTAGGGGACCCAGTCGCCAAATCCTGGTGGTGAAGAATTATCATCCACCACCTTTTTTGTTCGGGCGACATTGTAGAGACATTAGGATTTTTTCAAGCAAGAGTGATGTGTAAAATGAGTTGTGCCCTCGCCGGGACTCGAACCACGGACCTCTCGAATGCGGGCCCAGCGTGCTGACCACTACACCACGAAGGCATGCTAAGAAAGCGGGAGAAATACCTTATGAAGTTAGTTTCCCATAGAAAGTCCTCCACGAAGGAATCCGTCTTCTCCGCCACATAGCCCTGATGACGTTGCCATGCAGTCGATGTTACGTATGAATACTGACTGGGTATATCCCAATACGTAATATCAAGTTGCCCGTACAGTAATTCTTCGAAATAATCTCCCTGGATATCCAGACATGTCTATACTCGCTTCTTTTTGTTCTCGAAGTCTTTCACAAGTTGTTCATGGGGAATATTCTTGATAAAATCACTAATTACAGCTCGAAATTTTTGGAACCTGTGGGAGTTTTCTCGACAAACATTATGTTTCGCATAACACAGAAATAAAAATCTGGTGAGCTTAAACTTATCAGGACTGAGTATTCTGTGTGTGTTCTTGGAGAACATTGTGAAATATTTACCAGGGTGTTTCTTCTCAAGTTTTCAGTCCTGAAGTGGAACAGTGAGCTGATGAAATGTAAGCTTTGTTCTGATGTAATTGCTGGGCTGGATAATGACTGCACGTGAAGGAATTTAAAATCCTCTTTTATTAAGTCACTATTATTTACAAACTTCCCAACTCGGGAGAGATACAGAACGTAAAAGACCGCTCTTGGGTCGAACTTAACAATCAAATTAAATTAAAATAAATACCTAAATAGAAATTAAATTAAACTTTGCTTCGCAGAGCAATTCGCGGAAGTTGGCCTCTATCTAAAAGGGTGCGTAGCAAGATATACTAAATACTACCGCACTTTAATTTATTTTACAATGCCATCACGTAGTAAGCACTATGGCTTATAAATTTAAACTGCTAGCTGGTCAGGCGAACGTTGAGAGGAATAACCGTGATCTGAGTCTAAGCTCTCACACACCGAGAGGTTTCTACCTCTGGCTTAAATAGTGCTTGGCCGTACTTCAAAATTAGCATAAGCTAAAACCGCGCGCTTCTTCTGACAGGAAGTTGAAACAGAGAGGAGATAGACAGATTTAAATTAAAATAAAACTTGGTTAGTTTAACTAAAACCTTACAAACTATGCAGCCACAAGTTGTTAGAAATGATTCGATATCCGAAAATCTCTCGAGTAACTTCATGGCCTATCTGGCTGTATGCGGTCTCCCCGCACTCTTAAATCCACTCATTATTAATTTCGACCTCTCCCATGAAATGGTCGATGATTTCATAATAACAATCTGAATTTATAAACAATAAATTTACGAAAACATTGCGAAGAACGTTCTCCTGGATATTGCAATTCATCACCAGTCTTCTGATCATATAAAGAAATTTCATACATTGCATTTGGACTGTTAGCACACATACCCTGATAAATAGAATCATACCTTGTGCAGAAAAAACTGTCCAAAATATCGTTAAAATTATTCCCTGGAAACCATTGAAAGAACTGCTAGGAGCTACGAATGTATAGTTACTTTTCGAACTCGCTGTGTAAAGAATCACTGAATTTCTCGTGCGCGCTGTCGTGGTGTAAGAAGTTGGCATATCAAGATAGCAAATGACATAGATGAAATAGACATATTTCTTGCTTCGAAAGCCTAATAATGTCCAATGTAGCTACCGAACTAATACGTGGTGGATAATAACTATTCACCACTTGAAATTTATTCAATTAGGTATCGCGGACCTTCTTAGTCTCCATAAAGGGGGGAGGATTTTCCGAGCTGAAAAGACGACAGGAATCCCATTTCCTCCTGTATTATGTCATAATGTAATTGGTTAATACATAAGTCTGAGAGTCTAGAAGATCTGTACTTCCCATTCTAATGAGAGTACAGTTGAATTTTCACTTTGTAGAGACATTAGGTAATTTCGAAGCTGGAGAAGTGAAAAATGAGCAATGCTCTAACCGGGTCTCGAACCATGGACCCCTCGAATACGCTCCAAGCGTGCTGACTTCTACACCACGAAGGCATGCCAAGAAGGCGAGAGAAGTACCTTATAACTTTTCTTCCCTTCAAAAACCCGGGGGTCATTCAACTTTTATACAAACTCATAAAACGGAAATATTTCTTGACTAAAAATTAAGAAATATGTTGATATAAATAAATTTAATTAAATAACCCTTAAAAATACCGCAAGAGTTACAACAGTTTAAAATGAAAAGTTGAGGAAATGAGTAAGTGAAGCTTGATCAATAGTTACCTATTACTGTACATCGTGCAATCCCACCGTACACGCCCACATTCAATATTATATCCACATTCATATTTATTAAAATAATAATTTAGGACATAAAGAGATTACAATATAATTTCAACACAATTTGAGAACGTCTGCTTTAAGGTAACAAAAGTAACAGATGTAACAAATAAATATAATAAGTAGAAGAAGATAAATATAATAAGTACTGTAGACACATTGTTTAATGAACTGGGCTAATAACACTAAAGAACTGTCCTCAGAGTCAAATTGTTTCAGAATACCATTAGAAAACACTGCTGTGAGTAAGAATCTAAGAGCTCAGGAATTTCAGCTCTACCCTTACTCTGTTTTTTTTTTTTTAATATGTAGAGTATGTCTGCATTTGGAAAATCAGTTTTTGAATGCATTATTCCTAAATATGGGCGATATGGAAGATAAAACTCCTCATGAAACACGAATAAATAATAATAAACTGTTTTAAAAATGATAAACAGCAAGTTTGTTAATTAAACTAAGTAACATAATATCCGAGAGTAAATAACAGACTCGAAATAACCATCTATTTAAATATGAAAATTATTTATTGGTATTAATCTTTCAGTTTTCTATCAATTGTGATTACTGAGAATCTCATGTAGATGCATGTTACCAACGACATTCGTTTGAAGAAACTTACAGTTGCTGTTCGTGGCTATTATTCTGCCTTCGACCTCCCAGAAGAAGGTCAGTCCGTGTCAAACATGAAACTACTTCCTATGCGTGTTATTATTCTGTTGCTGTACAGGATTACATGTATGAAGCCAGAGGTTAAAGTTATCGTCTAACTGGCAGTGGTTATGGTCCCTGAGAAAATAAAAAAAGAAGCAGTCTAAGAGAATATTTTGACAATAGTTTTTATATTATTCACTTATTTCTCGAAAATCATAAGCTTATCTAACCTTTTATAACAGAAAATACATACTTAAGGATAATATAAAACAGACAAAAATATTTGCACGATTTCATTTTTCAGTACCAAAGGCATTTCGCTAAATTGTTATTGCAATTGATATGCAGAACATTGCCGTCATTAGTAACAGAAATTTTATAGCCACAATTTTTTGTTTAGTTTACCATGTAACCATGTTGTAAACAAAGAAATAGATAATTAATGTTAATATGATATTAAATATTAAAAGTTTTAAAATGTAGTTTTCAGTCTGTTATTTTTAAATAAGAATTTCAGGGTCATTTTCCGTCATTCGGATTGCCTCGTGACCGTGCGAGCGACAGCTGAAGCAGATGGTTCCAGTGGCCTGATTTTTTTCTCCCACTCCATTTTTATGCATTTTTTAATGAAACAGTTTAAGAGCGCTTTGTATCTTTTATTGCTGTTGATAACATGGAGGACTGCTATTACTATTGCACCCATGGGAAATTAATAAAACTGGAATCTTATCAAACTTTTGTAAAATGGCAAACGAAACTTTTCATTATAACACGAAAGAGTAGCACCACATTACAGTAGCACAGTCATCGCTTTCATATACGAATTTTTTAACTGTCACGTTATAGCGTATTTCTCCCGCCTTCCGCCTTCTTGTTATGCCTCCGTGGCGTAGTGGACAGCACGCTTGGCGCGTATTCGAGAGGTCCGTGGTTCGAGTCCCGGGTTTTCACATCTCCTGCTTTAGAAAAATACCTAATGTCGGTACAGCCTAATCAGTAATTAATTACACTTTTTGATTCATATATTCTTTTCATATTTTTGTCTCTGTCACAAACCATAACTGCAAGGCATGGTTTGCGTTTCTTGTGAAAAATAGATAAGATTATTAATTCATAAAAATGTATTACGTCAACCTATTAGTTAAATAGAAGAGGAAAATAAGACCAAGATTTGAGCCATGTATTTTTCCTTTGCTAACTCTGTAATGTTTTAGTTAAACTAACAAAGTTTTATGTTAATTTTCTCTTTCCTATCTGTTCTTATTTCAACTTCCGTTAGAATAAGCGCACGTTTCAACTTTATGCTAATTTGAAGTGGAGCCAAGTTCTATTTAAACCGTAGGTAGGAACCTCTCAGTGTGAGAGAGCTTTTAGTCTCAGACCACTGTTACTCTGTTCGACGTTCGCCTGACCAGCTAGTATTTAAATTCTAAGCCGCTGTTACGCTATTACTTATTGAAGTAAATCTAAGTGCGTTAGTATTAATTAAATCTTGCTACGCACCATTTAGCATAGAGGCCAACCTCGCGTTCATAGCTCTGTGAGCAACGACTACTTAATTTATACCTAATTTTAGTTTAATTTATTTGATTGTTCAAGTTAGACCCAAGTGCGGTCATTATTTTCTGTATCCCTCCTGAGTTGGGAAGGGGCTGTATATAATTGTGGTTTAATAAAAGAGGATTTTAAATCCTTCTGAAGTGCAGTTCTTTTACCACTTAACCACAGTTTTCTACCACAGAACATAGCTGCATTCAGCTCCCTGTTCAAGATCAGGACTTAGTTACTTCACGAATATGTTCGCCAAGAGTATGCACCGAACGCTCAGTCCTGGCATAGTATGTTACGACACGTTCGTAACCATTTATTTCTTGGGACAAAACAGCACCGACACTCTCATTGCTTGCATGTGTCAAAATTAAATTGTTTGTTGAGCTGTGGGTACGTCATTATTGGAGAATATGTTAAAGTTGCCTTCAGATTATTAAATGCATTCTCACGTAAAGGGGTGCATGGATGGATAATATGACTTGCGCATAATCTATAGCCAGATTACGCCAAACATTTTCATTCGGGTTGATATGGGCAGGTCTGCTCTTCAGCGTCCACTTGTGCTAATATTTGTATCATAGAAGTAGGGAATCTAGGAAGCTAAGGTTAATTCTAAGAAACAAGTGCCAAACAGAGATTGATGCCTTTTCAAACAGACTTCTTAATTTGTACACTGCATTCAAGTGCAGAGCATTTTGCTGAGGTTTAAAAAATCCAGACTTCCATATCAGCCTATCAGATGGTGATATGCCATTCACCCCTCCATAACATGCATATGTATTACATGCGGCACGGTGCCGATTAATTTTATACCAATCTGTGTTGTGCTGCGTAACTGCTCAACTACTAAACTGTGCACACTTAGCTGTTGAAGAACCTTATTGGTGCTGACTTGGCACCGGAATGCATTCCAGATATTTCTTTAGAAAAATACATTTTCCTCCACCGAACGCGTGTTTAATCACTCTGAAATTTCTTTCTGGAATTTTACTCAGTATATGAGTCACACCTGAGTTACTTTCTCTGACATTTCAAATTTACATAATCTGGGATTAAAAAAAATCATTGAGTTTATAAGGTATTGCTCCCGTCGTCTTAGCATGCCTTCGTGGTGTAGTGGTCAGCAAGCTAGGCGCGCATTCGAGAGTTCCGTGGTTCAAGTCCCAGGGACGGCATTGCTCATTTTTCAACTCTCCTGCTTTCAAAAATAACTAATGTCTCTATAACATTAAAACTAACACCGAACTGAAAAAAGGTGATGGATGATGATTCTCCGCCAACAGGATTTGGCAACTGGATCCCCTAATACCCAGTCGCCCTTTAAAAGGGGGAGCATATAAGGTATTCTTCCCGCCTTGGGCATTACTCATTTTTTATGACTCCTGCTCCAAAAAAGAAAAAAAAAATCTACAGTGGCGCTCGAATTAAAAAATGCGGTGGATGACGATTCTTCACCACCAGGATTTGGCGAATGGGTCCCCTCATTCCCAGTCGCCCTTTAAAAGTGGGTGTATAGAAGGTATTTCTCCAACCTTGTTTTCATGGCTTCGTGATGTAGCGGTCAGTACGCACGGCGCATATTCGAGAGGTCCGTGGTTCGAGTCTCGACGAGGGAATTGCTCGTTTTTCATCTTTCCTGCTTTCAAAAAATACATAATGGCTTTACAAGTTCATTGAAACAAGATGCAAATATCTCGACTCTAAAGGCATCTCCACTCTGATAATCCTGAGCTCGTCTCTCCATTCCGTTATTTAAAAAAAATAATGACTATCGGATTTTTTATATCGATTTGATCCACACCTCCATCATACATAACTAAGTTAGGTGAGAATAAAGGCTGCCTGGATACATTTAGCCATATTGAAAGAAATAATTGCTTTTCTCCTCTTGGCTCTCGTGATAAGTGATTAGCATGTCCAGTTAGCAAACTGAAAGGTCTGCAGTTCAAATCCCAGCTAAAATAAAGTTGATTTTTTCTGTTTTGCAGGATGGAAATTCTAATGATCTCTACACATTAACCTATTCTTTACTTGAATTAATTTATATTTTCTGGAACGAGCTTTTGTGCAAGAGAAATGGTAATTGAAAGAATAAAGTGAATCGTAAAAAATGATTGAAAAGGAAAACTTCTAAATTTGAGGCTCATTTTTCTTTTACTTATGGAGTGTTATGATAATAACTTCAGTATTACCTGTGTGGCTCTAGTTACGAGAAAAATGATTGTACTTAAACGACGCAGTTCTTCCAGCATCCCAGCAGGCGCTCAAGAAAGTCTGTAATATTCCAGGAAGCTATTTCTCATGCTATTCAATGATTGAGAGAGTATTTCTTGCAATTTAGAAATCTTTGCACTGGTTTTTCTCCAACAGCGCATACGGCAACCGAACTGACCTTCTGAGAGCAAGCTGACATGTTTCTTTGAATTGAAGAAGTGGAAAGGATTGGTGATGGATTAGGACTAAACTCTCTGTCAAAGAAAGCTTTTGCAGAGCAGGCCTAAGAGTAGAATAAAGGAAGAATGCGAAGTTACGTCACAAGTTTCAAGGTGAATGAAGGTGACTTATTTATGTGGAGCGGTAACCTTACAGCGTACTTGTTACTGGACTGTGAGTTATTACGTGGATTGTGATTCAGAATTTCCTTTTGTCGAGTAATACATTAGAAAGCTTATTACATATTTGAATAAATATAAGAGGTACCTATAAATTTTCTTTATAGCTTCAAGTGATTTCTAAAAAAATAACTTTTTGGTCATTCAATGTTGTTTGTTCTACATTAAAGATTCCATGTCAGTAGTAGCAGTGGTTAAATTTACACATTCGATACTGACCATAGGACATCTCTCTTTGGATAATATTCCTAAAAGTTTAATGATTTCATACTTTCAAATAACAAAGTATATTAATCAATTTGTAATATAAATTGAAATATCTTTTATCTTTATTCTTGCTTAATATTTAATGGTCAGTAATGTGCTTTACATACATACTTACTGAGCTTTGTCATAAATTTCAAACTGCGTAACATATATATGATTCATAAACATTACTCGGAAAACCTTGAAAATTTTTTAAAAATAGAGAGATGTTTTCATTATATCTGATGACAACCTAATTAAAGCTAACGAATCATCTTGACTAACTCTTTTGGGAATATTGTTTGTTTTCTATTATCTTGGGGCAGAAAAAATAGATTATGATATGAACACATTTTTGATTTTACACATTTAATGACATATTATATATTTATGTAGCGTTTACTACTATTTATTAAGACCCCACTAACGACAGCTGCGTTCAAATCCAGGTTGGTAGCATGGGGTGTTTCTACAGTGTTTTACTACGAGCCTATTCCTCATACGAGCCTATTTTCCTTAGAAAGTTCTCAAGGAAGCCATGTCTTCTCTTAGGCAGATAGCCTTCGTATGCCTTGCTATACTCGAATAAACCAACGAATCTATTACTTACTACTAGCAAATGAAAGCTGATGTCTTAATTTGTCATTTCATATCCTCTTCAAATTTTCATATTAATCTCTGAGACATCAGTCCGATCCCTTATTTCCTACTAGCTCAACCTGAGGCACACGTTAATTTTAGCGCTGCTTTAGTTACTTGATTCCTTACATTTTTTATGTCTCGGATTTCATAAACATTTCATGCCATGACATGACGTTTTTCTTTTGTATTTGTCTCTGAAGAATCCCTGAACTTCAATAACTGACTTTTCTCTGAGAATTTGGATTGCGTTTTCATCTTCAGAGTACTTTTTTTCACAGATTTCATTTCACGCAGACAGCATAGACATTAGACTAAAACCTTGAAATATTTTTCTTTCATGTGAAGTAAAGGGTAACACAATACTATTTAAAATATGGATCTCTGAAATTGTATTTGCAAAACATTTATGGAGAACTTGTATTTCAAAATGCTTTTCTGATTTCTAAATTGCAGTAAGTCGTTGACGGAAGATGGAATCTATTCAGAAAATTAATACTAACTCCCCGCAGATTTACCATTAAGTAATGTAACTGATGTACAAAATTGCAATCCCTTTTATTGCTCTTTTTATACCAATGCGTCCATTTTCTTCTGTAAGATTTTGTAAGACTGCCCAACTTAAAGATTTTATATTGCATAATAGTAAAACCATTTAGATTTCTGTTTATCGAATCATTAGATGTAAGCAAATGTATCACCATGCTAAAGTTTGTTCCTTTAAAATAGGCACTTCAAATCCGCACTCGCTCTCCCCATTTGCAATAGTAATGAGTGTCGTCGACCCCACATAATTCCTATTTTTTCCACCTCATATGAGACTCTAGTTCAAGACGGCTTTCAAGAAGCGAAACACGCTAAACGGAAACGGAGTGGGTAGAAAAGGTAGGAAACTCAATCATTTGCTATAGCTGTCACTCCCATAGTTAGGAGACAGTTCAAGCGGCCTAAAATAGCCTTCAAGCTCATATTTTAAAGTAACAGACTATAGAATCAATAACTTAATTAAAAAAACGCTTACTAGTTTTCCATAAATCTTATACATTTTTCATTCCGACTAGATCTTGGTCACCAACGGCGAAGCGATAAAGTCGCTGAATACTGATAATTCGGTCCGAGATCC
The DNA here is from genome assembly GCA_000611955.2 of Stegodyphus mimosarum. Taxonomy (NCBI): domain Eukaryota; kingdom Metazoa; phylum Arthropoda; class Arachnida; order Araneae; family Eresidae; genus Stegodyphus; species Stegodyphus mimosarum. Next base: position 550,318 of record KK114248.1, on the reverse strand, counting down.
GAATCCCGCAAACGGTTGACTGTGTGAACGTTTTTGTGGGTTTCCCCATGTGTAACGCGTATACGAGCCAATTTTCCTAGGAAAGTCCTCCACGAAAGCATCCTCTCCTTAGGCAGATAGCCCTCGAATTCTTTGCCATAATCAAATAAACCAAACCAAAACCGACTAGATCTTGAATTTAGGTCCTCTCGTTATGCACAGAATCAGCTGTCTCCTTTCTGTCACCTGATTTGACATTATCATTTGATATACGGTGATCTATAGATTTTAAGTCTTATCATTCATAACGGAACCTCTAAAATTTCTCCAAACTGGAATGCTAACATTTGTCAATTTCATTAACACTGTTCGAACTGGTCGTGATAAGCCTTCACTGAGGATCTTTCATTGGTCAGCTAGATGTGCTAAAGTATACATAAGGCAATACTCTTCACATTCTGTCTTACTTAAAGAGCGGCAGAGAGGAGGTACGAGGCTTAGTAGAGAAAAGGCAAGTAGCGATGTATTAGCATCATTCACCACCTTTATTTCGGATGCCACGGTAGATGCTATTAATGGTATATGCTATATTGTAGCTAGGAAATGTGAAATATAATATTTTCTCTCTCCAAGATTTGAACCTTGGAACTTCCAATACCTCTTGCAGCACGAAAATATGCATGGGAAACTGTGATAATTTCTTACATTCGTACGCTGTACAAACAGCATTATTTGAAGTTAAAATAATTATAAATAAAATTTACGAGATTCAATCGTTGCTACGTAAAACCTCCTTATTCCTCAAAACTCAATGACTGCTGTCCAACCAGGATAGCAGTTAACGACGCTGACTGTCGTACCGAAGGGAAAGGGTTCGAATCCCAGAGAAGGCATGGATGTTTGTAAATGTATAGTATCTTTGCGGCATGGGGTACTCTAAATGTGCGACGAGCTGGAAGGCCTCTCGAGAGGTTAATGGTATTCGAAGAAGGTGGGAGATTCTCGGATCCGTCTTCACGGGATGCTCTCCATCAAAATTGGAGTTGGGGGGACTGAGTAAAGTCGTACTGTAACCTGTATGGTGCTCAAGGGTCTTGCCAAGGACAGGAGCACTCTTGCTCTCCTTGACATGATGAATTTCGTGGGCTTGTTTTGATCTTACTGTCAAACAAGTGAGATAGGTCTATAAGGTATTTCTCCCGACTCCTTCGCATGCCTTCGTGGTGTAGTGGTCAGCACGCTCGACGCGTATTCGAGAAGCCCGTTGTTCGAGTCCCGACAAGGGCATTACTCTTTTTTCGCATCTCCTGCTTCCAAATGACCAAATGCCTCTACAGGTTATAACAACGACAACAAAAATTTAATGACTTTTGACCATAGTTTTCGGTTTTCACCATAGCTTAGGAGATTTACAAAGAAATCAACTATTCATAAGCAAACTTTATTCTTCATCCATAATAATGTTTTTTGACACATTACGAAATTTTCTAACTTGATAGAAATTTCGTTGTTAACCAATAATTGAGCCGTTTTCTTTGAAAGCTGAGTAAGTCCATTTTATATTATATGAAGTTATTCAAGGGTTTGTATTTATAAGGTTTGAAAAATATTGGTGTATGTTAATACGCTCATTTTATGTTTTTTAAATATTAAATTGATTTAAATTTGTAATATGATCATTTTTAAAGTGTATTAGTTAAAAGAAATTTATACATTTTATAACGTCAAATGGATTTACACCACATTTAAAGTTAACAAAATGTAAAAACATGCATTTCTGAAATATTAAACATGGGATACCAAATGAAACAAACCAACTTTTGAAAATTTTAAAATTTTTATAGACTATATAAAAATGCATAATAAAAAGACTCATCAGGTAATGCCGTTTAAATTACTTTAATAACAGCTTTATATTAATATGCGTCATTTTGAATTGTTATCATTATGAGAAAGGTTTTGAAAATAATCATGATGTATTCGTGGAATGTAGGATAACATCCATTATATCATTGAAGTTTTCGGATGTGAAGGACCTGGCATGATTATATAAAGGTGCTAGGATTATATTTTCAAGTCTTCCTCGTACTTGCGTAATTGTACTTATTTACTTTAAGGTCAGTGAACAAACCTAGGACAATACTAAGTTTTAACTCTACAGTAAAGGGTGAAGTACGAAAACTCCAGTAAATGAATGAAAATGTTTATGTCATTAACAGTGTTGCCACGCATATGGAAACGAAGTAAAAACATTACGCAGTATAATTTCTGAAGTGAATACTATGGCTTTGCCGCAAATGGAGTTACACCACTTTCAAAGTAATTAATTTATAATTTCATTATTAATTATGTAAATTTATATGGACAAAATGATGAAAATTTTGAAGGAATTTTGTGGGAAATCTAAACGAATAAAAAGCTCATAGCGGATTGCATTAACTTTTTGTTAAAAATGGACTTACACAGCTTTGAAAGAAAACGGCCGAATTAAATAACTCATTGTCTCTCATTTTAATACCTAATCACGTATTTTGCTACTAGAAATTGATGATTAACGTAGCTTTAAATTGCCAGAAAGTTTTATTTTATGAAAATTTCATTTCCCATAAAATTTATATTGGCCTCCTTTGAGACTGCTTTACGTGAAATAATGACATTATTTTTGTTACGGTGAATCAGTAAATGATAATGAAGTGTCAAAATAAAGGATTTTAACTATTGATCCTAGTGATCATGAAGTATTATTTTTTGACAAATAAGGTAAATATGCACGTATTTTGAGAGCTAAATTTGAAAATATCTGACAAATACCTAACAATTTTTTGAAGCAGTTCCTTGCCGATAATAGCCAGACAGAACATAGCAAGAATGTCAGCTAAATTTACAATTTTATTGATGAATACTTAAATGGCTCCAAGCAGTCTGCAACAAGCACGTTCAAGGTCTTCCTCTTTACGAAATATTGCCGTCGTTTGAGTTTTTGGAGAACTTCGCAAGCCCTCAGGCAACCACAATCGGAATATGCATGGGCTTTAGTATCAACATAATTTACGTCCTTCTCGTAAAAGACAAACACGACAAGCTGGAATAATTTGACCTGTTAACCTCATGCTTCGACTTACGTGATTCGTTGCCAACGCTACGTGCAAATCATGCGCCCGGTTACCACAGACTACTTAGCAATTGCCTCGTAATTAAAAGTCTGTAACTTAATTTCGTGATGGTGGTCCAGGACCTCCTGCTGTTGATGTCCTCGAACAAAAGAATCATTTCTGTTTTAGCAACTTGCTTAACTTTGAAATATTAGATGTTTTCAGCACAAATGTTTCAATAAAACGCAAAGAAACTGCGAGCGATGCGAAGTAAAAGTGCGTAACAACGCAGATTTTATAATAAATAGTTGTGTGAGATCCGTAATGCAATATTTTGCGGTTATGATGTCACACGGCATGATTGCGTATATTACGTATCTGTTTGCTTAAAGGCGTAAAAATGATTGAACAATTAAAACTACAATGAGCAAGTCAGAATTTCTGCAAAAACATTTTGTACTTTAATGAAGTTTTGAAAGGCGCTGAAGAAGAAAAGACTATTTATAAAGAACTGGTATCTTCGAGCTAATTGTCACTGAAACAAAGGCTTAAATCTCAGGCTTAAAATATAAAGTAATGGATAATAGTAAAATATAAAAAAATGGAATACTTCAATGCAATGAGTACCAATGTAGAGTGATCTTAATTTATTTATCCATATCTATATTTATATAAGACATTCTAATTTTACTTGTAATGATTCGTTAAGTCTTCTTTTTAATATGATTATTTCGTCTTTGTAGCCTAAAATGTTTTCTGAAATTTATAAGGTATTCCAGCACGCTTTCATAGTATGACGATCGATAGCACACCCACCGCGTATTCGAGAGGTCCACGTTCGAGTCTCGGTGAGGGCATTGCACATTATTCGTGTACTCTTGTTTTTTTTTTTTTTTTTTAAAAAAGAAGAAAAATAAGAAAAGAAAAATCTGAAAGGTTTCAGATTTTAAATTACATCTAAAGGGGCGTCTTTTCAAGATTTTGTGTATTATAACTTTAACTTTATTTAATAAATATCATGTCCTTCGCACTTACAACATAAAATTCAGTTCAAGAGCAATACCGCAAAATAATTTCAAAATGAGCATATCTTTAGAATTTCCGATATGCAGTCTCACTCGCTGGAGATAAAGCGTTTTTCTTGTGCAAAGTCCCCGTTACTCGCTTTGAAATCTTTGAGGTTGTTCATCAAAGATTCATTAAAGTTTTACAAAATATGAAATCGATAATAAAAAAATTCCAAATTTCAAATTTGGGCTTCCAGATACCCATATTCGGGAAGAAACGCTCAATATTCAAAATTCGATGGCTCTAGGTACCGTTGTTTTATCACAATGCGAGAAACATATATACATTTATGCAGATTCCTCATTATTTAATTTATTTAAATATGTATAATACAGGGCGAAAATATTTGGTAGTAACAATTTGAAAAGGGAAACAACGCTTTTAGTGAATTAAAGCAAAATGCCAAAAGGCTGCCCTTCTGGGCCTTCTGGGCAAATTGCATCTTCTTAATTGCTTCTTCTTAGCCCTTCTGGGCAAATTGCATCTTTGGACTAAAAAAAAAATGTTTTAACTGTGGCCCCCGAACTAAAAAGTTGGTGGACAGTATTTCATCACCACTAGGATTTGGCGAATGGGACCCCTAATCCCCAGTTGCCCTCTAATACTCTAATAGGAGGATTATATAAGGTATTTTATCCCTCTTTCCAGCATGCTTTCGTGGTATAACGGTGGCACAGTGGGCGCATATTCAAGAGGTTCAGGTTTGAGTCCAGGGTAGGGCATTGCACATTTTTCACGTCTACACTTCACATAAGTAAAACTGAAATAGTAAGTGTTTTCACCCTCTTTGCCGCATGGCTTCGTAGTCTAATTGGAAAGCACGTCCTGCTAATAATCGGAAGGTTCAGAGCTCGAATCTCTGTGAGGGAAATATACATTTTTCATATTTCTTGCCTTGCAATAACATAATGGCACTACAAAGCTTTTTACCCAACATTGTTGTAAAGTATTTGTATCAAAGGGTTTAATTAACCAATAGAAATAAATTTATATATCTCTCACCTTGCTATTTTTAATGAGGCATCAAGTATCGTAACCTATGATCTCCTGATATTTGCTCTTGCACTACTAATATCATAATATCATACATCTACAGGATCTACTAATATCATGCATGTCGCCATTTTTTCTTCACATTAGAGAGTCTGATGTTCCTTGATAGTATACACTGATATCAAACTCCTAACAGATGAAGAACGAATTTTCGCTTCAGCCAACCACTTGGGGGGATGTAACTTAAAGTAACAGTCAAATTCAAGATTTAAAACTAAGTCTAATCATCAAACACTACACAATGTACACAATTTATTTAACGCAAAGTTGGCTCAAACTTCTCACCTGTCATAACAATATAAATGACGGCAGCTGTAAAGCAAAGCTGAAAAATACAATTTTTCTGAGCTAGAAGAAACCTAGTAACGTGGCCTCGGGAGGTAAAAGCAGTCTTACAGTCCAAAAATCTCACCTTAAAAACTCTCGAAATAATTTACGTGGTAAGGAAACGGGCAGTTAAGAAGAGTAAAGAGAAGTTACGTAAAATAACTGGTTATTCAAAATAATAATAAATTTACAATATAAATATCTGAGTGTATGTTTATACTAATTATGGAGTACCGGCCGTTTGCTTTGGGCCTTTCTAATTATGTATGTTTTAAAGAATGCTATATTCAGAATAAAAAGGCATTCCAAACAGAAATGATTGCACCTTCATTATAATCATAGAGAGAAAAGCAAACATACAGCCAATTGTTCAGTCAGAGCGGGAAAAACAACTGACAGCATTTGTTAGCTCCAAACATAGTATATAAAATATTTAGATTTCTTTGCTCCTGATGAAGAGGAACTTTTTCGCCTTTGAAATCAAAAATTTCTATGTTTAAAATCTACGCCTATCACAGGTTGTTGCTTCATTTTGATGATCGGAATCTTCATTTGAATTACTGTGCTATATAAATTATGCATATGAAATTAAAACACCAGTCGCTATCCAGTTAAAAAGTTAATTGAACGAAATCAAACGATAGTTTATTTATCATTTACGTAATAAGAATTACACAGTAATGACTATTGCAGGGAAAAATTTATTACGAGCTCCATGAAATATGATGTTACCCTTGAAAACGAGAAGTAATTTAGAGACTTTGAAACTAATGATTAGCTTTTTTTGTGTGTGGCAATGTTATCTGTATCTATGAATTTGTTTTTTGAGTTGTAGCTTTCATTTGGTTTCAGATGTAAATATTAATAAACTTGAATTTAAGTGAAATATTTTGGAATCTTCTTTTAGAGTTTGACATATGCCTCAGTTTTGGGTAGGGAAATATTTGTAATTAGAGTCTACTATATTATTTCCTTCTTTTTTTTTGGATGACCAGATCTCTTTCATCTCATATCAAGAGTGGAGTTAGGTTTTAAGCATGCTATGGCTGTTTTTACGACTTGATTTTCGTCTAGCTGGGTTTGAAATGTTGTCCAGCTCTTCGGGATTACGCAGAATTTTCTTTGAATGCAGTACGGTTCTCGAATTAGAATTATATCTAGAGAATGTTCTGTTGCATATTTTACCAAACAGGAGGTGGAAGCATTTGCCTTTTAAAGATTTATTTGGACGAACCTGATATGTTCTACTAAGATAGTTTTCAGCACACTGTTTGTTCTATTCGTGGTGTTAGTAGTCATTAATTGAGCCATAAGCTTTTCTTATTTTACTTTGATACTTCCTTTTGGTAAACTGGGCAATGCGTTGAATAGGCTGGGTGAGATGTTTCTAATTTTTATTTGGTTCAGTTGTTAGATAATTTACAGTTTGTGCGGTTTGGAGTATCTGCTTTGCATTCTTACGATTATGTCGTTGACCATAGTAGGCACTGTAGTATCTGTATGAGCACTGTTTTGCTGATGGTCAAAATCTTGACATATATATAACATCTTCCAATTCCTGTATATTCTTTTATTGTGTGACTTCTTTGCTTAGCGGACACTGTTGATGTTGTCTTCAGTCTGCACTAGATGGGATCGACATTTACGCCCAATAGCTTTCCACACCATGATGCCAGGCGTTTCTGCGGTAAGACGCTAGATAACACATTGTGTTGCCTTGATCGGCATTGTCTGTGATTCAGACAGGGTAATCCTGCGTAAAGGAAACCTTAGACGTAGTTTATGCTACAAAAAGACGGCAACAAACCGTCCAGCTACGCAACACAACACCTTTATTGTTACACCAACGTTCTGTTAACACACAAGTGGACGCTGTACGATCCGTCACTGCCATGCGTATGATGTCATTCCGTGCCGTGCGCCCCACTGCCGATATTTCGCCTTGTTTGTTTCTCTGCTGGCTATTTCTTCCAAACACGCATTTTTGCGACTTTACGCTGCGTACGGGCTACGATTGCTCGATACGAAAGTCCCCTCCTCTTGCACACCAGCGATGCGGCCTCATTAGAACTCCGTTAGTTGTTGGTATGGCACCGTCCGCTGTTCATGAGGCATACTAACCACTAATTAAACGCTCATCGCACACAGGGGACGAAAAACAGATTTCAATTCAAATGTACAGTTCTTTACTTACCTAGAACAAACGGTCGGTTCTCATTCCACGCATGTGCAATCGCTTTGTAATTCTAATCAGTTGCATGTCTTACTTTACATTTCCTGTAAGTTCAGTTCAATTTCCTATAAGTTCAGTATAATTCCTTTATGGTGTTGGAATTTTCACCAGCATTAGTGTGTACGTTTAGTTTTCGATCACTTCTATTATCTACTTTAATTTATAATTATTAAATTTTTTATCGTTCAGGTAATATTTAAATTTTATTATTAAACCAGTTAAGTATTTATTGCATGGGCTTTTAATTTGAAATTTTATTACGGGTTTTATAAACGATGTCTTCTGTTATAGATATTTTAGATAAAAATTTATCTAGGAAAATTAACAAAAATTATAATAACTTTAATTACTCTAAATACTTTCTAACTAAAACTTACATGCCTTTTTTCTATCTTAATTAAACTTATATGATTAAAACAGAAAATTTTTTCCTTTAAGTCTAACATCATAAATGCTTTCTTTAACTTTTTGAAGGGCGGTGGTTACCAACAGCAACCACCTTTTCTATTGAACGTCTTACTCACTCGTGTGAGAGGATTTCAAAACTGACCGTCTCTGAAGTTCCCTTGTAGCTCACTAGATGGCAATCAAGAAACATAACCAATCAATAAATATAGCCAGTAGTTGATGGAGCAATTCGTGTTCAAGAAAATAAGCATCAGCCATAGAAGACAACATCAGCACCAAGGAAAAGTTTGTAAAAAACAGTGTGGGAATGCAGCACATGTAAAGTTGCACTCTGCTTGAAAAACTGTTTCCATGAGTACCATACAGACTGATTTGTAGGAACGTGTTCTGTGGGCGGTTGTCACTGACACTAACCACCAGAAGAGGTCAATTTTTTCACGCGTCTTGGACAAAATATGTGTAATTGTCGCAAAAAATTTCTTTGTAACAGCTGATATAGTAAATAAACCAAGAGTTTTGCTGAAAACGTTTATTGCCTTTTCCTGCCCCTCAAAGACGTAAAGTATATCAAGAATTTCGTCTGGGTAATAGCTATTACTCTTTTAAAAATTGTTTAAATTAATTTAAGCAGATGTAAGTTTACAGCTCAGAAACTTATTTTGAATATGGAGGCTAACGATGTTGCTGTTGCTTTAAATAGGAGCCTCATAGTTTCCATAACCTTGTTCCTAGCTTTTCGAGCACTTTTATGCTTTATGATTTTAATTCAGAGGTTATAAAAGCTTAATTTCTGATTACTATTTTGGACTTAAGATTCTTGGGTTATAATATAGTGATTCTTGACATCAGTTTTAAGGACACAAATTATTTTTTATTTTCATGTTACTTTGATCTTTTCGGATATATTGAATGTGGTTTACAGAAAATAGATCTGGTTTTTTTAGGCTAAAGAACTTACAAAGCTAATTTGGGGGATGGATTCCAATAATAATTCTGAACTGTGGTTTAGTCCTTATAAAGAAGTTCTAGGAAATAGGCTTGGGGATTTTATGAGCTCTTATAATTTATATGTGTTTATATATGGATTGTGGCCCCACCTTTTACTCAGAGCAGGGATAAAGTTATATAGGTGTTACAATTGTGGGAATTGATTTGCTTGTTGTGGATATTTATGAAAATTTTCTCAATTGTTTGCTGTACGGATGGTAGCAAAACTGATGACAAATTTGGTCTGGCTTATATCATCTTTGAGAATGGTGTTCAAATTGAGTACCACTAATTTCGTATTAGAAATGAATGTGCTGATTATATTTCTGAACTTCTCTGTATTAATCTTACAATTAGGAGCATTCTAAATCAGAATGGACGTGTTTCCAGCTATTTAATCTGCACGGATTCTCTCTCGTCCCTTCAGTCCCTAAACTACTGCATGTAATGATATTATTGTTAATATACAGCGGTCTACTAGAGAAGGGTATTTCAGTGCTCTTTATATTTGTCCGTAGTCATATCGGGAGTTATGGAAACGAGAGAGCTGACTGGCTTGCTAAGAATGCAATTAAAAAAGGTATTAAAGTTGAAGTAAATATTCCAAAATCGCATTTTAAAAAAATATAGAAAACCTAAAATGATTGAACAATGGAATTGTGATTAAATCGCTTCTGATAAGGAAGATATTACAAGAAAGTTTGTAAAGTGTATGTTAACTTTATAACTGTTATTTTTAATTTTTAAAAACCTTTCATTTTAATTCTTGTTTCCCACTTACAATTTCCTACCAGAATGAGTTTTCAGAATCGCACTAAATGCAAATGAGTTAGAAGTAGTATTTAAAGAAAGTTCAACTTACTCCGAAAGAGCGTGCTTAGGAGTCCTAAGTGGCTAGTATTTTCATTCTGGCTACTTCGTTCTTGAATCTATTACGTTGGGCCGTATTGTAGGTGACTGTTGATAATCGCCGGCTAGTTTAAATTAAGGGCCAACTAGGTTAGATATTTGTGTCTAGTTAGGCTAAGTCTATTTTAGTTAGTATTAGATTAGTTTCTTATATTTTTATCCTGATTTAAAAGCTCGAGTGGAGACTTTCCTGTTACTCCAAGAAAAGCCACATGTTATTATTTCTTTGAAAGCGTATTTTAAATCTGTTCCATTAAAATAAAAGGGTATTTTAAATCTTCTCCAATCTACGTTGTAAGATCAGCGATAAGTCGTTATTTAGTTCACTAGGTTCCTCAACATTTATTCAGAGACAAAATAGCGAGGTCCATTACAAGTTTTTTCCTACTATCTTTGAAAGATTGAAAAATAAGAATTGATTACTCAATTTTAACTTTACGCAATTTCTCTCTGGCCATAGCAAGTTTTATGTTTATCTTGGAAGATTTAAGCTGACGTCTTCCAATTTGTATTATTGTGATCTTGACGTTCAGCAAAGTGGTTTTTGCCTAAATTTTGACTTTCCTTTCTTAAGACGCAAGAGAAACACGAGAGAGATGATGTTAAATCGCTGTTTACTAACGTTTTAGTTGAAGGGCACTAAAATGCCTTGAAACTAGACTTCGAAAATTTCATTTCTCACATATTGAAGAGTTATTTTCCCTCACTAAAGTCTCTGTGAGTCAAACTCACTTTGTTTTCCAAAATAAATATTATCGCCAAATTGAAGAACTAGCTATGGGTAATCCCCTCAGTCCTGTACTTGCTGACATACACATGCACTATTTTGAAATCAAAATATTTGAAAAACTTTCTTTTCGTCTGTGGATTCGCTACGTAGACGACACTTTCGCTCTTTTTGATGGTGATAAGGAAGACTTACCCCAGATTTTATCCGTTATAAATTCGATTGAGCCAGCCATCCAGTTCACTTTTGAGACTGAATCTAATAATGCTCTGCCTTTCCTTGATATTTTTATAATCCGCAATGGACCTAATTTCAGCACAACTGTTTATTGTAAACCCTTTTCTGTTTGTTTACCTCCCCATGCTAAGTCTGTAAGGTTTTAGTTAAACTAACCAAGTTTTATTTTAATTTAAAACTTTCTTTCTCCTCTCTGTTTCAACTTCCCGTCAGAAGAAGCGCGCGTTTTCAGCTTATGCTAATTTTGAAGTACAGCCAAGTACTATTTAAGCCAGAGGTAGAAACCTCTTAGCGTGAGAGAGCTTAAGTCTCAGATCACGGCCACTCGGCTCAACGTTCGTCTGATCAGCTAGTTTGAAATAAATTGAAGTGCGCTAGTATTAGTATATCCTGCTACGCACCCTTTTAGTTAGAGGCCAAACTCCGCGAATTGCTCTGCGAAGCAAAGTTTAATTTAATTTCTATTTAGATATTTATTTAAATTTATTTGTTTGTTAAGTTAGGCCCAAGTGTGGTCTTTTACTTTCTGTATCTATCCCGAGTTGGGAAGTGTGTAAATAATAGTGATTTAATAAAAGAGGATTTCAAATCCCTTTCAAGTGCAGTTATTCGCCAATACAGTATGTACACCAGAACATAGCGTATTTTCCGCTCCCTGTTCCAGTTCAGGACTTGAGACTTGAGAAGAACCCTTGTAAGTACTTCACCATGTTTCCAAAGAACATACACAGAACACTCAGTCCTGATAGTGGCGCCCGAACAAAAGGAAGAGGATGGCCTCAACGACAAGAAGACGAACCTGAGATGCCTGCTGTACCTGTCCAGAATCCTGAGATAGCACCTCCTGGCATAGAAGGATTAGGCTACTTCTTACAAACCATGCGAGCAGCCATGAAGCCAGCGGCTAGTTTTGACGGCAAGACAGCCGTAATCAATTTCCTGGAAAAGCTAGACTCCCACTTCATGCTATATCCAGTCCACGAATTTCAGAAAGTCGCTCTTGCTACCAGCGCTTTGAAGGGCCAAGCGCTAAATTGGTTCAAGAGTATCGGAAAGAATCTCTTGGGGGAACCAGGAAGCCCCACATACACGTATGAAAATTTCAAGAATTCTCTAGTGAAAGCATTTCCCGTGGTGCGAGATCGAGCCAGATTGGAAGCTGAACTGTTTAGCCGATACCAAGAAAGAATAGAAGATTTGTCTAATTTTATTTTGAGGAAAATTCAAGTTTTCAAGCTTTTGTATGGAAGTCGCCCGGATCCTGAAATTATTCAAGTTATACTTCCTAGGCTACTGCCCCAAGTTCAAGATTTCATCGAACTAAGAAATCCAACAACATTAGACAGATTATTTGAGCTCGCGGTACAATTTGAAAGCCGAAGAACAGCCGACAACGAACGACGACGCCAATTTGAGCGAAGAAGTCAGTGGAGTTCGCCAAGACCGCAGCAAAAGCAAAATCAAAGTTACGGGAATAAGGCGAAGCAATGGCCGAAGAAAGATGTGTCTCCTAAAGCGAGCGGCGAACGAAGGGAATTTAATAGAAGAACAAGCAAAGATTCCGAGGGCAACCAGAAGAAAAAGAATTTAAACTAAGAGGGATTTCTTCGAGGAAGGTGAAGAAGTCCGAAGCAGCGCAAAACCCTTCCAAAATCAATTTAAACACCGTGGTCGTGAAGAATTTGAGTTTGCCGAAGATTGAAGTTCTAATCAACAACATACCGGCGACAGCCCTCTTGGATACAGGAGCCCAAAGCAGCTTCGTATCGGAAAGATTCTTTAAGAAGCACTTTCGACGTTACAGAATTTTTAGTGCAAGAGACACGGATGTCATAGCGGCCCAAGGAGAAAAATGTAGCTGTTTAGGAAAAGTACCATTGTTCGTGCGTATCAACAACGAACAGGTAAGAATCCTGTTTTATATTGTGCGTAACCTGCAGACTTGTATTATTCTAGGTGTGGACTTTTTTAGTTTGGCAGAAGCAAAAATTGATTTCAAGGGACATTAAATATGAAGCCAATTGAAGCGAAGAATGATAAGCCCCCGCAGCTGGACTTGCAACATTTACCAGCAGAAGAAAAAGAAAAAATCCAAGGGCTGGTAAGTAATTTTTCGAATTTATTTAGTGATGTACCGGGTTTTACACAGGTGGTGAACCACGACATTGACACGGGGGACGCTCAGCCAGTTAGGCAAAAGCCATATAGATATGACAGGGTCAAAGAAGAAATAATTCAATACCATATTGAGGAAATGTTAAAAAATAAAATAATAACTCCTATTTCGAGTGCATATGCGAGTCCGGTGGTTTTATGTAAAAAGAATAATGATTACCCGATTACGCACCCGAAGCGGTGGCGTTTTGCTATAGATTATCGCAAGTTAAATTCAGTTACAAAATATCCTGTATATCCGTTGCCGATAATTGAAGAAATTATTCGAAATATTTCGTCTACAAAATACATGACTACATTAGATCTCACGAGTGGCTATTTTCAGATTGGGGTAAAACCCGAGGACGTACACAAAACCGCGTTCATAACGAAATCTGGTACGTACGCATTTCTTAGAATGCCGTTCGGATTATCCGGCGCGCCGGCAACGTTCCAAAGATGTATGGACATCGTCTTAAGACCAGTCCTTGGTAAAAGCACTTTCATATATTTAGACGATATTATAATTACGAGTAGTACTCTAGAACAACACTTACAAGATTTAAGAAAAGTATTTTCATTGTTAAACGAAGCTGGTTTAAAGATAAATGCGTCTAAATGTAAATTTGCCGCAAAAGAGTTACGTTATTTAGGATTTAAAATTTCCCAAAAGGGAATCGAAACGGATCAGTCAAAAATAGTAGCCATTAGAAATTATCCTGTTCCTAAAACAGCGAAGAAATTATCGTCGTTTCTCGGGATGTGTTCATATTACCGGGCTTTCATTAAAGACTTTGCAAAAATAGCTGAGCCACTGCTAAAGTTGAAAAGAAAAAAAGCTAGGTTTTCGTGGTCAGCAGAAGCCAACTTGGCGTTTCAAAAATTGAAAGACGCATTGACTCAAGCTCCCGTCTTAAAATTTCCAGAAGGGGATAAGGGATTAGAGATTTCAGCGGACGCTTCAGATTTCGCGATTGGTGCAGTGCTTTCCCAAAATGGTCAGCCCGTGGCTTTTTTCAGCCGAACATTAAATGAAACCCAGAGAAACTATTCCGCAACAGAGAGAGAAACTCTCGCAGTGTTAGCATCAGTACAGAAATTTCGTGTGTTCTTTGGAAGTTCTCCAGTAACTGTATATACCGACCACGCGGCGGTCACTAGACTCTATTCTGGAAAAAATTTATCACCCAGATTAATAAGGTGGGCTCTCAAATTACAGGAATATAACCTAATAATTAAACATACGCCGGGAAAAGAAAATGTTGTGGCAGATGCTTTAAGCAGAATTAACTTAGATGAAAATGGAAGTGTAATTAAGATAGCCATGCTAACATCCAAAGTATTAGATTCTCGTGAAACAGTAATAGCCGAACTCAAAAAAGATCCGGAGTTCAAAAATATATACAATTATTTGGCCGACCCTGAGAATTTCAGTCATCCGGATATTGTGCCGATAAGAAATAGGGCAGCAAACTATGAATTAATTGACGGACTGTTATTCTATACGAAAACGACTAATGAGAATCATGAATATAGACCGGTTATCCCAGCTAGCATAAGATTGAATGTATTAGAAGAGTTGCATGATTGTGCCATTTCGGCCCATTTAGGTATAAGAAAAACTGTTCAAAGAGTTCGCGAGGCAGTTTTCTTTCCAGAACTGCAAAAGTTTACTAGGGCGTATATCCAGTCGTGCCCAACATGTCAATTAAATAATTGATGTCTGTTATGATGTCATACTAAAATTCCTTTCCTTCCAGATTTTGCTGGAAGGAGTAAGACTTGTTGGAAGAATAAGACTCGTTAAGAAAAAATGTTGAAGACTGTTGTTCAAGAATATTTCGTCTGTAAACTTGTTTCACAAACAGATATATTGCCTTGTAAGAGTTGGCCTAAGTTTAGAACAGTGAAATTTTGACTATTTTAGAATTGCGAGTTTCAACATGGTCCGTTTGGACCAAAGTAGTTTAACTATCGCAATTCTGGCGGGAGGTATGTAAGGTTTTAGATAAACTAACCAAGTTTTATTTTAATTTAAAACTTTCTATCTCCTCTCTGTTTCAACTTCCCGTCAGAAGAAGCGCGCGTTTTCAGCTTATGCTAATTTTGAAGTACGGCCAAGTACTATTTAAGCCAGAGGTAGAAACGTCTTAACGTGAGAGAGCTTAAGTCTCAGATCACGGCCACTCGGCTCAACGTTCGTCTGATCAGCTAGCAGTTTAAATTTATAAGCCATAGTGCTTACTACGTGATTGCATTGTAAAACAATTTGAAGTGTGCTAGTATTAGTATATCTTGCTACGCACCCTTTTAGGTAGAGGCCAATCTCCGCGAATCGCTCTGTGAGCAAACTTTAATTTAATTTTTATTTTAGGTTTAGCTTTTAAATTATTTGATTGTTAAGTTCGACCCAAGTGCGGTCTTTTACTTTCTGTATCTCTCCCGAGTTGGGAAGTGTGTAAATAAGAGTGATTTAATAAAAGAGGATTTCAAATCCCTTCACGTGCAGTTATTATCCAGCCCAGCTTTTACATCAGAACAAAGCTTACGTTTCATCAACTCACTCTTCCAGTTCAGGACCTGAGAAGAAACACCCTGGTAAATATTTCACAATGTTCTCCAAGAACACACACAGAAAACTCAGTCCTGATAAGTCATGTCACCCGGCTGAGCAAAAAATGGCTTCATTATACTATTATGTATTTCGGGCTCTCAAAGTTTGTTCCTCAGAATCTATTCTCTCTAAGGAACTCAATTATTTAAGATCTGTTGCCCTTAACCAAGGATTTTCTCCCGTAGTCATTGATAAAGCTGTTCGAAAGTTCTCATCGTGCCATCTAAGAACACATTCTGATGTCATAAATAACATTAATATTCTTGTTGTGCTTCCATTTCATCCTTCTATCAGTTACAAAATTGCACGGATTTTACACAAGTTTAATTTTCAAGTTGTTTTCTCGCCTATAAATAAAATCTGAGGTTCGGCTCTTAAAGATTCTATTTCGGACTTTAATTCTTGGAGAATTTATAGCATATCGTGTGAGTGTTGCTCAAGTTATATTGGCCAAACGAAAAGAGCATTAAAGTTCCGTATAAAAGAACATGAATCTTACGTCCGAAAATTCGAAATTAACAAATCTTCAATAGCTAATCATAGTTGGAAATTCAATTACAATTTTGATTTTAGTTCTGCTAAAATACTCCAGAAAGCTGGTTCTATTGGCGAACTGGATTTTCTTAAAGCTTTTCACATTCACAAATATTTATCCCTTTTATTCAGTGATTTTAATTCCAATCCAGGCTTGCCTAATGCCTTCAAAATTCAACGCTTCAATTTTAGTTACTATTTCTGCCGACAGATGACGCTGTTGGCTCTTTACATTGGTTGCCTGTAGGGTATAAATATGATCGACATTCTCTTTCTCAATTAGCTGAATTTTTTGCTCCTGATGAAGGGGGACCCGTTTTGCCGTCGAAATCGATTGAGATTTTACAAAATTTACGCCGGATACAAGGTTGTTGATTTGCCTGTTCTGTTTTCCATGTCGGCATGATTCTCCTGGATCTTAAATATATGCTTATTTTAAAGGCAGAAATGAGCATAAAAAAGTTTTATTAAAATCACTTCCATAACTATCTATGGCTTTTATTTTTTATAATACCAAATACATATACAAATCATATATTAATGTTAATATTAAATATGTATTAAGTGTTTGAGTTTTACGCTTTTACTGAGATCGCAGTCTATCTATCTGTTGTTACACGCACACCTGCTAACCCATTTTGTTTTGTGTGCGTGTGTTTTTGCTTTATTATTAAGCTCAATTTTTTTTGCACTTACTCCATATACATTTCAACAGAAACACTGCAAAATTTTCAACAGCAGCATATCAGCGTTTAGAATGCCTGACACAGCGTTAAGTGTTGGTGTACGTATCTCTGTTTTTTTCCGTGTTTTCTCAGTTTATCATATCAATGTTCCCTTTTCTTACTAAAATGACTTTACGAACTTTTTTTTTTTCGTTTCATTATTCATGTTTTGTGTGTTTACTTTATTTATCATTCTTGGCTCTTACTCACCATAAAATTCGACTCAACAACAGAATCACAAATTATTTATAAACTGCATCTTTTTAGAATTTCCGATAGGCAGCTTCGAACGTTGGAGATAAAAATGCTTTTTTCCCTCCCGTACAGTGTTGTCATTGCTCGCTTTGAAATCTGTACAGTGTTGCCACTGCTCGCTTTGAAGTCGTTGAGTTTGTTAAAGAAATATTCGTTACATGTTTTGAAATTATGAAATATATAATAAACAAGTTTAGAATTCTAACTTCGGGCTTCCAGGTGCTCATATCGGGTGGAGGACTACGTTATTGAAAATTTGATGACCCTAGGTACCGTTGTTTTCACAAAGCGCGAAACATGTATAAATTCAAGCGGGCTCTTCATTATTTAAAGTTTTTAAATATAATACAGGGCGATAATATTTGGTATCAACATCCTGAAAAGTGATACGCTATTTATAGAGATTCAACGCAAAATGCCGTTTCGAGACTAATATCCCATTCCCCACTTTTAGGCTAAAAATGAATTCGAACCAGAACCTCTATTTCTTAAGTTTATAATAAAATGTTTAATATCTCGACGGTGGATGACTTTTTAGTAAATAAGGTGTAACAAATTCTTTTAATGATTGGGCTTCTAATTTATTTCTTCTCGAAGAATGAGATGAGATATTAGGCGCTTGTAATGTTAAATTTCTTTTTGAAGCTTGGCACGTATTCAAACTTCAGTGCTCAACTTTCGTGTTTACCATAAAACAACATTTACAGCTAGATAACAAAAACGGTCTTGCATTTACATTGCACGTACGGGAAAATACGATAAATCTTAAGCTACAAATTCTTTGCCCAAAAGGATTCGAAAAGATACTTTTGAGTTCAATAGTATTGTTGTATATTCTTTAACCAAGTGAAATAGTTTGCTTAAGTTTAACAAAGAGCTTTAGGAAAGCATCGTGTTGAAAATTTTGTGCTCCAGAGCACAAGAAGTTAAGTGTATCAAATTAACAAAAATTGTCGATATCTCTACATATGCTCAAGGTGGAAATAATAAATAATACGTATTTGACAAAGTCATCTGCTTCCGTTTTCTCGGAGCTGAAGATAATTTGCAAGTACCACGGCGAGGTAATTCATTTAAATATTTTAATACACAATCCTACAAGTTCTTCAGAATTACTTGCTTTTCAGTTACTTCTTTTCTTTCCAAATTTTCAAGTATTCTGGTAGAAAAAGCTTTCGTAAATTTGTAGTCAGTTTTTTCCTATTGCAATTGTAATCGTATACTTTTTTAATATTTATTTAGTATAAAGTGATATAATTTTAATTAATATATGGACAAAACTGATAATTATTAAATACTAAGCAAAATACCAGTTACATAAGTGAAGTTTCCATTTTTTTGTAACATTTTTGCGTGCGTAGGGGTTCGTAATAGATTGAATGCATACAGGTCCGATGATAGGTTGATAAAATTTATCTTATTAGAAGAAAGATTTCAGAGTTCTGGAATTTTCCCAAAATTGGTTGCACAACTCTTCACAGTATCACAAAGAACAATCAGTAGTTACACTTCAAACTACTATTAAACACAATAAAAGCAAAGCGCATCGAAAGAGCGAAGCTGACCTAGAAATATCTCAGTACTCCGAACTCACGCTGAACTAACAACTAGCAACTCTTGAGAGCAGATGCTTTCTTCAGTCTTATATGCATTTCAAACTACGCCGAGATATTTCTATTACTTTCTACTTCTCGAAATTACTGGAAGGCATATGACAGCCGAATATGGCTACAGCTACGTAGATAATCAGTTAGAGTTATTCAATTACAATAATCAGTACAGTTATACAAGGAATAAACCCATCAATAGCCGAGTGGTAAAAATCGCTGAACACTGGTAGTTCGGTCCGAGGTTCGAATCCTGCGAATAAGCTTATTGCATGTGCGCTTTCGCGGTTTTTCCCGTGTGTAACGTGTATACCCCAGTTTCCCTTCGAAACCCTCCCCGAAGGCATCCCTTCCCTTAGGCAGGTGGCCCTCAAGGCTTTGCCGTAATCATATAAACCTGTACAGGGAGCGGACCAAACTGTCGCTAAATTGTGGCGACAAAACTTGTAAGGTTTTAGTTAAACTAACCAAGTTTTATTTTAATTTAAATCTTTCTATCTCTTCTCTGTTTCAACTTCCCGTCAGAAGAAGCGCGCGTTTTCAGCTTATGCTAATTTTGAAGTACAGCTAAGTACTATTAAAACCAGAGATAGAAACCTCTTAGTGTGAGAGAGCTTTAGTCTCAGATCACGGTCATTCTGCTCGACGTTCGCCTGACCAGCTAGCAGCTGAAATTATAAGCCATAGTGCTTACTACGTGATTGCATATTGAAATAAATTGAAGTGCGCTAGTATTAGTATTTCTTGCTACGCACCATTTAGTTAGAGGCCAAACTCCACGAATTGCTCTGTGAGCAAAGTTTAATTAGATTTCTATTTTAGTTTTAGTATTAAATTTATTTGATTGTTAAGTTAGGCCCAAGTGTGGACTTTTACTTTCTGTAACTCTCCCGAGTAGGGAAGTGTGTAAATAATAGTGATTTAATAAAAGAGAATTTTGAATCCCTTTCAAGTGCAGTTATTCTCCAGCACAGTATCTACATCAGAACAAAGCCAACATTTTTCAGCTCCCTGTTCCAGTTCAGGACTTGAGGCTAAGGACCCTAGTAAAGACTTCACCATGTTCCCTAAAGCTATGCACAGAACACTCAGTCCTAACAGTGGTGCCCGAACAAAAAGAAGAGGATGGCCTCAAAGACAAGAAGAAGAACCTGAGATACCTGCTGTACCTGTCCAGAATCCTGAGATAGCACCTCCTGGCCTAGAAGAATTCGGCTACATCGTACAAACCATGCGAGCAGCCATGAAGCCAGCGGCAAGTTTTGACGGCAAGACAGCCGTAATTAATTTCCTGGAAAAGCTAGACTCCCACTTCATGCTATATCCAGTTCACGAATTTCAGAAAGTCGCTCTCGCTACCAGCGCTTTGAAGGGCCAAGC
>KK114248.1:498270-523691 GCA_000611955.2 Stegodyphus mimosarum | reverse complement strand
CGACGCCGTTTTGCATATGGAGTGAGTCTCAGAGAGGCTAATATTGTTTTGTCATAGGACTGTAGATCGAAATGTCTTGTCAGATCGGTGTCCTACTTGAAGACTCCATTAAATCAATTTTGGATTTAATGTCGCCTTTCTCCAATTAGTCTTTCATGATTTCTTCGTAACTCCATGGGTCTCGATTAGTCGATATTGAAGTTATAACTTGTCGTGCAACCAGATTAAGTAACTCGTATTTTCCTTCCACTCTGGAACAATATCGGCAGCTTTCTGGGTACGTTCTTCTAGAAAGGGTTTAAACGTTTCCATGTGATGATAGTTTCCAATGACGCATAGTGATGTCATATATTTGGAGTCTCTGCATCCATCTGGCTATTTGGCCTTCAGGACTCTTGAAATTTAAAAGCCAGGCCTACAATGCATGATCTGTGATGAGCAGGAATTATCTGCGTAGAGATAAATGGAAATGTTCTACGGCTCTAACTACTGCGAGCAACGCTTTCCTGGTGACACAGTAATTCTCTTCGGTTCAGATAGGTTTTTTAGGTAGTTTGTTACGACACTTTCGTAACCATTTATTTCTTGGGACAAAACAGCACCGTCACGCACATGTCAAAATTAAATTGTTTGTTGAGCTGTGGGTACATCATCATTGGAAGAAGATGTTAAAGCTGCCTTCAGATTATTAAACGCATCCTCACATTTTTCTGTACGCAAGAAATTTTAATTGCTCTCTGTCAGCTTATGAAGGGGTCTTGCGATGGAAAAAAATTCCTATACAAATTTCCTATAGTAGGTGCAAATCCCTAAGAAACGTTTCAGTCGATGAGCATATCCAGTCGTTAACTGCTGACATGTTTTTCTGGATCTGTACGCACATCTTCGGCGGAGTATGTCAGTTCCTGTCTTAACAATTTACATTTGGCAGGGCTCAATTTTAGACTGGTTTCCTTCAATTTCTGAAATACCATTCTAAGATTTTCTAAAATGCTTTTCAAAAGTTTTCCCGACGATGATAATGTAAGCGAAGTATATCAGACAGGCTTCATAAGAAAGACTTTTCAACACGGTCTCGATGAGGCGTTTGAATAATCCCGGCGCTTTACGCAATCCAAGTGGCATCACCTTGAACTGCCAAAATCCTTGTCCGGTAGTGAAAGCTGTCTTTTCTTGGTCATCAGTATGTACTAATAACTGCCAATATGAACTCATTAAATCAAACGTCTTTTTTTTGCTTCTAGAAAGAGTGTCCAGAATGTCATCAATTCCAGGAAGAGGATAGCCGTCTTTCGTCGCAACCTAGTCCAACCGGCGATAGTCAACACAAAATCTAGCTGAACCGTCTTTCTTTCAAACAAGGACAATGGGAAAGACCCAAGGACTTGCTGAAGGGTAGATGACGTTCCTTTCTTGCGTGTCCTTTGGAGTTTTCCTACCTCTTCTTGTCTAGCAATTGGTACACGTCTTGGATTTTGCATGACTGATGGATGATCCCCGGTACGAATTCTATGCTGTATCAAACTGGCTCGACTTATGTCAGAAGACCAGCAGAAGAAAACATCTTGAAATTCTTGAATGGCACGTACGGCAGCACTACCCTCAACAATAACTGCGTATTAAGGTCTGTAAACACGCACAGATTGGCGGACTATTGGATAATTTAATGCAGGTCATTGGAGTACAAGCCGCAACCACTTTCTCTTCCCTAATGATTTTCATTTTATCACTAAAATTGGCAATTCTCACTGGGATAATTGTCTAAGATAAGTCGACGAATGCCAAGGCTACTAGTATTCCGCGTGGAATATTACAGTTCTTGGGATATTCTATTACACATGTATAATGGATACAAGAGGTAAAAATTCTGCTCTTGCTGTACTATGATATCGTCTTGCGTTATGATTCTGTGGACAGATTTTAATGCCTTTAACATTAATTCAAAATAGGTATATGCCCTCAAAGGCGATATGCAAATGATTAGTATTTCAGGGCATGCGCAACATGCAAGAGTAATGATATCACTAAGCAATTAAAAAGGCCCTTCAGAAAGCTCATTTACTCGCTGCTTTTTGCATTAGAAGTGATGCTATGCATGATGCAAGAAGAAGGAATTCGTACTAGCCATTCTCAAAATTCGATCTCAAGAGAATTGTAACCTATTAATCTTGTGGATTATCATTGCAGTTGCTCGTGTTGATTGAGATAAATGGAAAATTTTTCAATCGATGGGTCTACATGGACAAGAAAAAGCGACATGTGATATCTGAGCAGCACCTCTCAGCAATGCTCGAGACGAAAGCATTTTGTTCCCATCGCATCCATAGAAATCGAATTGTTACACCATGTACTCTTCTTCGCTCTGGAAACACTGAGCGTGTTACGCGGCACCAAGTATTTTCACGTGCAGTGCCATGAGGTCTACCACGGCATTGGATTTAGTGCTTACAGTTGCGTATTCAGCTACATACATCGAAGGATCAATGACAGAATATCGTTTTTTCGGTGGACCTCGCCTTTATTTCCAGCATCATGATGGCCTTATTCTGTGGGTAGAGGTACAGGAAGTTGATGGTATAGAACTATCACCTGGAATTCATGCTACTGGATGCACTTTCCTTTCACATCTATTCTGTATTTTGATCAGCTATTGTTATAGTTCTGAGATTTTAATGAGAGAAAAGAGTATGGTTCATAAGTGTCAAATATTATTTGAGTTTTGGCTGTCTGACCCAATTAGGTTGTGGCTTGACTTAGTTGTGGCTTAACTTTTAACTAAAGCTAACTTTAGTTAGCTTTTATAGCTTTTACACTTTGAATCTTCAGTCCACAGTCAGAACTAAATGCAGGAGATACTTGAGGTAACTCCCAAGCTGAATAGTTAGAAGAAGTAGTTAATCAGGTAAATATACACTCATAGACGTTATTAACTTAGCCTTGAATATACATTTAAATAGGCAAACAATTTCTTTCAAATTATATTCTCCTTTTCATACACCTTCTCTTGTACTGTTTCAAGGAGCATGAAAGTTATTCATTATAGGGGGAGGGAGGAATGATTATAAATTATTTATCACACATCGTCTGAGTCGTCTGCTGCCAAATTATTAAAAAGCATATTTATAATCAAATTAAATTTTCTGGAATCTTTACTACATCCGTAAATATCTTTCTGTTTCGATTTATGAACCAAATTCGAATTTTTATTTTCGTTTTTTCTTTAAAAGAACCTTTTTCTTCGGTTGTTTCTAGTTCACTATCTTCATCATCAAGAGATGGTCTTAGGTATTTCACTTCCTAATGCTACAGAACCTTCTCGAACGTTCTTCTTAACGTAGATCCATTTTCTTAACATCATCCCAAGGAAAAGATTGAATGAAATCTTTGAAAGGTGCTGATTTTATATTCCAACAGTTAATTCCTATAATATCTAAATTAACAAAAGTTACTCACAGTGAACATATTTTCAAAAATTAGCATGCTTAATTATTACTCAAAATTAAATTTAAGTTTAGAAACTTAGTTTTTCTGCAGAATGATCAGAAATTCACGATGTTGTTGGAAATTATTCTGTAGTTAAACAAATATGTGAAAAGGCAATTTTTCTCCGGAGCTATTAATCATCTTAGATAAGGGGAAAGTAAAAACATTTCTGTTGTAAGTACATAACTATTTTGAATGACTGTAGTAAAAGATAAATGATTACTTCGATGATAATAAAGGTCATTCTACTAGTCAGACCATGTTCTGCGCAGCAGGATATATATCTGCAGACAATTAGTCTTTCAGATCATGACAGAACATTATAGTTTCGGAAGCCTTGAGGTTCTGTCTTCTATTGCTGCTTGAAAAATCATTAGATTTTTAAACGGTTTTTGTAACGTAAATGGTAGTAGAAATTTTGTTTTCCAGAAATCAGTTTACCTCATAGCTACGAGATGAATTAATTTCTTTTAACAAGTCATTCACGAACGGAGGATTTTATTTTATTTACCGTTCTTGATACGTAAATTACTTGAATGAAATTTTAAATAAATAGTAACAAACTCTAGTGAGTTAACTGTTTAGTATTTTTGTTGAAAGAAAACAGGATAAGATAACAAAAATTAGTTTAGAAGGAAAGATAAGTTTTGAAGAAGAGTACATGAATGCTTTATTTAAGAAAACGTTTATCAGTGCAACCTAAATACATTGCAAAAATCTTAGTTTTAATCATTTCAAATCTCGTACATATCTTGGCTGATTAAATTTTCCAGTTCAGTTAACAAAAATATATACAAGAGTATTTGATTCTGATTCATCACTGCAAGTTATCATAAAAATGGAAGGATTTAATGTTTCAGAATTAATAGTATGAAAAGATAAAGACTTGAAAAGTTTGAAAAGTTTTCTACAGAATTTGAAGAAATCATTAGGCACTTTATATCAAGACGGGAAACTTGAAAAATATGCAGTTCCTTCGCCGGGACTTGAACTCCGGGCTCTCCGCTTGCTAGCAAGACGTGCTTTCCAATAGAAAATACCTAACAACATTACAAATTACTGTGATAGCTTTTGACGCCGGATAAATGTCCATTTCGATATTCAGTTCTACCGGAATTATTATACGTGGTGATGCTTTGCGTAACTTTCACTGAATCTCGGGATAGGGATACAGTGAACACCTAGCCCTTAACTACACTAAGAGAAAACTATCTAATACTGCTTTAATTCTGAAATAAACAAGCAAAAAGTGGATGATCGTCGGCAACCGCATAACTAATCGATGGCTGAATAATCTCATTAAAAATTTAGAGATAGCGCAAACTACAGTGGTGGTGCGAGCACAAATTGAACTGTGCTACAATAGAACGTAATGTAGACAATGTAAAACGAAAAGTGAACACAAAAGGAATTTATTATCAAAAAAGGAAGTCATTTAACACAAAAGCAATTCATCTGTAAAAAACTGCACGTTTAGCTTTCTTTTATCTTTAACCACGTTATCCCGTCCTTTTATGTTACGTTGTTGAGATACTTTGAAATCTTTAGCAATACTATAGCTCGTCTTGCTTTTAGTCAAATTCTCTGCAGTAAAAATAACCTGTAACCTCATTCTCTAATAGATCGCTATTTAAAATCGCTTTCTTTACCGTCATTTTACCATAAGGCTCTCAACTTACTTAGACGAAGTATTTGTATGTTTTATGTGAATTTCTAGCAAGTGTTTTCTGTGTCTGATGCTGATGTTAACATGCAAATGAGAAGTAAGTTTAAAACATGTTTGAAAGCGTTTAGTTAATCTTGTTGTCTTCTCACTAAAGTGCGTAATAGTGCACATTTTACTGGTGTCTCTCTAAACTTTGATTCACCAGAAACTTAGTTAATACATTGTGTATTAAAGTACATTTCCTTTTATAATGTATGTTTCCTTTTGTTAAAAAATAAAATAAAATGAAAAAAAGGGGGCCTATATTAGTTAAATAAATTTGAGTTTTGATCTTTCAAATTCCGAACTAATACTGAAACTATTACTTCATAATTTGCTGTAAAACAGTTTTACACTCGCTGTTTTCTTTCTCTTTTTCTTTCTGCCTTTTCTTTACAACTCTATCACGAACGTGCAAAGTCGTTCGTATGGAGATGAAAGTTTATTTCAGATTATACAGATTTCGCATGCAAGTGTGACACCCACTAACACATTACCTTTAGTAATGCACATATATATCGTTTCGTACATTCGAATAAGAGGAACCCGCGATCAGAGACTTACTGATAGGCATAATAACGTTTTATGTAGCGTTGAGACTTTTCAAAACATGCATATGTCTAAGTGGCTGACATATGTAGGTAGTTGCAAAAATTTCTGACCTGATATATTTCTAAAAGAAATAGAAAAACATTAAAGAAATTTTTTCATTTCTTTCTACGCCTCTGAAATGTAGTTTTCGCCTCTGAAAGTTTGTACTGGATACAAGCTATAACAGGCGGTTAAGCTCATTGAATTCGCATTTCTTGACTGTTTCTTTAAAAATAACAGTGCATTATCATGGAACATGTCATGGTACAGAAGCATCATAATGGAAAAGATGAACACGATGACTTAGCATTCTATGCTTTTTCTCTTTAATTTCATAAAATACTTTATGCAAAAATTTTGCTGATGTTCTCCATTAACGACTGTGTTCCTTTCTTAAAGTATAGCAAAAGTATCACTTGATAATCCTCAAAACGGTGACCATTATAATCTTTTATTGATTTTGCATCGTTTCTTTTATTGGTTGTGCGTCTTCCAGTTCTGTCAAGTTCATTGATCTGATCTTCGATAGAGGAACATAGTGTAAAACAGAGTGTTAGATTCTTTTCAGATCTTCTCGGGGTGGGTTGGCTTAATAGTAATAATCCGCAGTATCCTAGAATAAGTGAGCCATATGAAGCTTGAATTCGCACACAAACAAAAACGACATTTATTTGAGATGAGCAATTCCTGTCATTACAAGTTGGCAACTAGCCCTTTTCAATCAAACATAAAAAGAAAAGTATTCTCTGAGCATAGCGTCATCTACATAAAATTCTCTACACAGTGCCCGCCGGAAATATTGCTGAGAAAACAATACAAAGAAAAACGCCGTACTACAAAACATAGTGGGAAAAAAGAGAGCTAGAAGAAAACATCGCAGTCCTAAAATATTGTGGTATAAAACATCCTGGGAAAAAATAAAGCGATGCTAATTTTCGGGACATTTATACAGATTCAATAAATGAACCAAAGAAATTGAATGACCTCATTATGAAATGGACGGCTAAAACTCAAGCCATATGTTTAAGTCTACAACCGAAAACAAATAACAAGACTACAACTAGTCATAAAGGAGTTCCATGGTGGAATGTACAACTGCAAAACTTGAGAAACAAAGTAAAAGCAGAAAGAAAAATATTCCAACAGTACACATGGGATGAAGATCTACGTACCCAATAAGATTTCTTATAAGAAAAACTTAGATATCTATAAACGAGAATTACTGAAAACAAAAAGGCTATGTTGCAAACAACACCTTAATTCTATTTCTCCAAAATCCCCATTTGGAACTCATTATGACATTGCAAAAGACATATTGAAACATCCATTCCAGCTCAGTAAAATAATAAAGCTAGATGGAACTGTAACTTGCAACGCACGTGACACTATCGAACTGTCACATCTTTTTCCCACAAATTCCAATATAGATGATTTAAAATGCCACAAAATTATACGAAGAGGCCTGCAAAAGCCTTCCTATACAGAGAACAACCTGCCTTTTACCGAAGAGGAAGTAGCTAACGCTATAAATGCCTTGAATCCTGGCAAAGAACCAGGAATAGATGATTTACCAAAAGAAATATATATATACAAGAGGTATATCTTTCAAATCCATCGCTCTTTACAATATTTTTGAATAAACTTTCAGAAACCGGTACATATCCCAAATACTGGAAAAAAGCAAAACTAGTTCTCTTCAGTAAGGATGGAAAGGATTCACCACATCTTATCTCAATCACATGTATTCAAGATTCTGTCAAGATTTGTCAATGAATGTATAGAAATAATATCTAATGCATTTTTATTACAATTGCGAATACTCTTTTACATTCTTTATATTAATTTTCAAGTAATTCATAAAACTCTCTTGAAAGATGTTTGTAAGAGGTTTAAGAATCATTTTGTAATTTCTAATAATCAAGGATTGTGTTTGTTTAATTCCCAAATATAATATATGTATTTTTTGAAAACGAAATAAAGAGTTTGGCGAGGCCACCAAATCTATCCAGACAGATGATAGCTGTCTAACGTTTGGCCTTCTTTCAATCAAAATTTCGGGAATTCAAAATTTTTAGCCTATTGGCTCTCTGGTGATACCTCATAAATGAGGTGAGGACCATTTTCCATCTCTTGTTGTAAGATACCGTGATAAAATTTAAATCAGCTAAAAATCATTGCATGATGATAACATCGCATACATGCATTTTCTAAGTCTAAAAATGTTAAGTACATTTTTGCGCAGTAGTTTGTGATCACAAGAAGAACTGAGTAATATTTTTACCTTCTAAATTTCATATTTTTGTTTTAAATAATAAAGTTTTACTGAAAAAGCAAAAAGGAAACTTTAGCATTAAATTAATAAAAATTAATATTCCTGCAAAATCATGTAAAGAGAGGGAAGTAGAAAAGAATTAAAAAAGAGAAAAGCAGACTTTTGCCTCAGCGAAAGTCTGTTTCTTCAAGGAAAAAGCAGCATTCTAACTGCTGAAAAAGACTATCGCATCCGTTTCGATGTTTGAAAACAAACCAATTTTCTATGTAAATAGTCAATATGCCAATAAATAAAACCGCAGTTATACAGCTGTAAGGTATCAATTTAGTTCTCTAACCAATTATTTTTATTAATCAGCTTTCTTATCCTTCTCATTTCCATTTTCCAGTCAGAAAATAAATTTCTAGCTGGCGTGATATTGAAATGAGATAGAAAGAAGTATTTAAAGGAAGCCGATTTTAGGTTACAGCCAACTTGCGCGTTACTCTAATTGTGCATCCGTTAGGCTAACTTACTTTTCTTGGGTTTAGTTAATTGATTATGTTTGATTTAAGTTACTACTGTTTGCTTTCTTTAAGCATAAGTGGTGCCGTCTATTAACTTTTATTGGAGTCAAATAAAAGGGTCCATCCCTTTTCTAGTCTCTGTGTTATTTACAAGACATAATGATAATTCACACCAAATCTTCACGACATCTCGTACACTTATGCTTGCAAGGAAAACAAAACGGTAAACTTTCAGATTTATTTTCGAATACCTTATAAATCGAATTTTGTTTTCTCCCAATCGTTTCTAAAGATGTTGTTCAATTACTTGGAACTAAATGGTCAGACAGAAGAAGGTATGGTCAAGATGTTTAAACTCCCATTGCTGTTTCCGAATTTCATTGATATGTTGCGGTGTTTGAGTTGCTGGAAGAAAGAAATTCCTATATCAAATACGTAAAAACGGGTACTTTAGATAGATCTAGTCTTGTTGCTATCTGTTTGAAGTTATGTACTATCAATCAATATTTCCTTCTGAATACGGGCAATATTGTCTGATGTTAATGCCTCTATATTTCTTATTGGGTGGATGCAAATCCGTGCCTTTCTGGAGTTTGGTTGCCACAAACAGGAGCTTGTGGGCTATTAACAACTCGTTTTGTCCATTTTCAAGGCCAGTCTGTTTGGAGTGTTAAATAGAGAAAAATGTTAAATAGAGAACACTTCCGATCCAATGATCACCCCTTCTGATTACAATCTTTAACGATCACTCTCTAACAACATTCAGGGACAAGTGTTTCATAATGAAACATCTTTTAGCAACTGGCTAACAGAATTTTGCAACTCGAAACCACAACAATTCTACAGGAGAGGCACTGAACCCCTACCTGAACGCTAGCAGGCTGTTGTTGAAAGAGATGGTGGTTACGTCATTAAGTGAATGAATGACTGATTATTATTTATGCCGTAGCGTAATGTCTTGCTATTGTGTATTGTAGTATATTTTATACTTAAAAATCAAAGCATAATATAAATGACAACCCAATGACAAACGGCACGGACTTATGAGCCGTCTCAATAGAATAATCTTTTAAGGATTCTCAGTCCATGTAAAACTATTTTACTCACTTTTCACTGTAGAATATGGAATGAGATGAATAACCGTACACATGGTCCATGCATGCATTTTCTCGTGAAGGCTGCACAATTTGCAAATTGGGGTTAGGATAATGTTCATTCAATGCAGATGTTTTAAAAGGCAATAGTGACCAGTAACAAGACGAAAGATAGTAACAGATTTCTTTCTGATCCATAAAAGAATGCCAAAAATTCTGTTCTTTATGAATGTTCCTTTTGGTAACGGCCTACCAAAAAGCTGCTTTGTAGTAAGCAGCTTTTTACTCTTTTGGCTGTATTATTGTATTGCAGTATTATTGCAGCTGTATTACTCTTTTGGCAGTGTTAAAAGAGATGTGGTTTTTAGTTATTTGAAGAATATTGGCCCCTTTCTTTGCTTATAAATTTGCCTTATAATTTCCATGACGGCCACAGTATGATGGTATCCATTGCATGGCAACTTCTTTGCCTTTCTGAGGTAGAAAGTTCAAAAAAGCTAACATTTAAAAAAAATTGGTGATTCAAAAGAAGAAATAGCTAGAAGAGTAGCTTTAGAATCAGAGAGTGTGACAACCTTTTAAAAATATTCAAGTTGACATTGGAGTTGGGATAGGCTATGCGCATGGCTGTGATTTTAGCATCAAAAACAGTACTATTTATTCCAACAGGATTGTTAAATAAAAAAATTTGCAAAAGACGCCAGCACCTGCATTAATGCTGTCAACTAAGTCACAGCCATCCACAAACATATATAGCCATTCGTTCTCAAATATAAAGCATTAATGTTTTCCAAAGACATAGATTTTAAAATGATGTGCAAAAAACCTTTTTGCAAACAAATCACTTCTTTTTCATAAAAACGAGTTATAGCTTTGTAGGGATTTATATTTATTTTAAATAACCAGTTAAATTTAATTTTAAGTTACTTTCCTATAAATCTTCATTCCCCTAATTGTCAGTTCCAGAATATTTAAATTTCGTAGCGCGCGTAAGGAATGCAAATTCTACCAGTGGAAGAAAAAGTTTAAATATCGATGTTCTATTAGGGAAAGTTAGAGAGAGTCTGGGAAATCTCTATGCGTGGTTGTACGCAAGCTTCCGCTTAGCAGTTATTGCTGATTAGATGTGGCTTTACAGCTATTACCTTGCTGCCACTAGACTCATCTATGCGCTGTAGGATACAGGATTGCATGAGCCTTGTAGTTGAATTCTACTACTTGTGAATATCTCCAATTCTGAGTTTTGATTCTACTGTTTCAGTTACCGCCCAAGCAGAGGTATAGTATGTTAGCGTCAAGTTGACGTATTGTAAATAATTTAAAGAGTTTAATAAAGGGTAGTTTTAACCCTCCTTCGTTGCAATCACTATTTCTCCAGATTCTACGCAACAGATAGACAGTAGAATGTTATAGCTTTTTTAAAGGAACAGACACATGCGAAAGAAATAAAATTATGCAAAAAATTAACTTTGGGCTGGAGCTGGCTTATTAACGGGATTTGGTTTATTAAAGAACTCTTTCGTTTCTCAGGTAATCTTGGAATACGGGACCCTCTTCATCAAGGAGCAAAGGTGTTCAGTTTACTCCCTAGAAATCAATAGACTTTCATAATAAACAAATGGTAGCTTAAGATTGATTTGCTGTATAATTTACTAATGAAAGCATTAATTGTTATAGTGTTCATGCAAGTATTTAGAAAGTTAAAGGGAAAACCATGGCTAGAAAGTTTAAGTTTAGAAAGTTTAGGCAAGTATTTAAAAAGTAATTTGAGAACTGCAATCCTTTCAGTCGTCATAGATTTATAAAGGACCATAATTTCATAAAGAAATATATAATATCAAAGAATACAGGATCTACGTTAGAATTTCTTATTCAGCAATTTTTTAACATTTTCGGAAGTTAAGGAGACTCTGTTTCATATTTTTCAACGGCGAGAAAATAAAAGAATGTCAGCCAGTTAGCATTTCAGCAAACCGTTAATATACTTAATATAATAAATAAAGAAAACGTTCACCATGAAATGGCGTAAACAACTGCGTAAATCCGAAAATCAGTGGGTTTTTTTTGTAAACATTCTTCAAAAGGCTTAACATTTCTCTTTTGAAAGCAATGGGCTTTCAAGGATGAAAAAATCAAGAGCCATTGTCGCTAACGCCCTTGTCTTGTGATGTTATGTCATAATGAAGGATTAGGGTTATTACTTTTTTGCCATGTTTCTGTTCTCTCTCTTCTATGTTTTTTAAACGTGAGGATTGCAGTATTTGGGAAATTAGTATTTGTAGTTTTTTTCCATAAAGATAGAAAAGAGGTTAAAAATCATGAAATTTCAGTTTGCTGATTCTGTTCATTTATAATTTAGAAGGATACAATTTTTTATTCCATTTATAGATTATTCTTTTTAAGTAATAATCTGAATAGTAAGATAATAGAGTAGACAAAAACCTAATTTTGACATTAGAAATAAATTATATAGCTTTTTAACAGCGTAACAAAATGAGTCAAGAACAATAAATATCATAATTACATTACTGGTCATTAAAATTGCTACTCCACGAAAGAAAACATATAACGGAGTATTATTTATTGTATATATAGAATATAATGGGAGGAAAACATGATTAAATTTGCTGAGAGGTTTGGGGTACGTGAAGTTCAGAATTCAGTACACAGAACTGCCACCTCTAGCTGCAACAACGGCTGTAAACTGGCTGGCCATCGAATGCATTTCATTCCATCCGGCTGTAACTCTATGCCAGAATTCATCACCGGTGACTAGTGATGGTAGCAGCAGGCAAGTGATGGTATGCTAATCTCTTGGACACCAATGGCCATATTTCTCAATGTCTGAGAGATCTGGAGAACGTATTGACCAGGACAACAATCGAACACCCTTTGTATCGAGGAAGGTCAGGACAATAAGGACAGCATGTTGTAGTGCATTATCTTGTTGAACGTCAGCTTTACGCAGGTCTAGCCACAGGTTTTACCATTTCAGAAATGCTACTACGGCTGTC
This sequence comes from Stegodyphus mimosarum, assembly GCA_000611955.2. Classification (NCBI taxonomy): domain Eukaryota; kingdom Metazoa; phylum Arthropoda; class Arachnida; order Araneae; family Eresidae; genus Stegodyphus; species Stegodyphus mimosarum. Next base: position 511,026 of record KK114248.1, on the reverse strand, counting down.
CAAGTTACTAGCTATACGAAAAACGTTCACCGGTATGTGTATTCAGTGGAAACCTACACCAGCATGGCAAGTACTGAGTCCATATGACACCGACGAAGATAAGTTGACAAAGTTCGTTCTTTTCAGTGCTTCCACACACGGATACGTTGGTAATGATGTTGTACGCAAAACTGAAATTCATCTGAAAAGACAACATGGTGCTACTCCTTAGTTCAATATCGTCGTACATAGTACCACTGTAGGCGCGCCTGCTTTTGCTGCAGTGTCAAGGTAAACAGCAACAATGATCGTTATGTTGACAATCCGTGGCGCTGCAGACATTATCGCACTGTCCGCGCGACCATCTGTCGTTCTGTAGATGAGCCAATTATAAATGATGAATACACGATGTGAAGCCGAGAAGACAACATGCTTGTCCTCTCACGTATCAGTGACATGGGGCTGCTGAGATCCTGCGTGATGCTCAGTACGGTCGTCTTGGACCCATATTCGCTTGATAGTTTTCGGATTCCGACCGTTAGGAGCAGCTGTCCCAATAGGCAACGAACTTGCCACGATTGATTTTTGACAAGTACTGGGAGAAGTTTCTTCTTATACGTAGTAAAACGCTACAAAAATAACCAAAGTTCAAATGTGATTTCTAAATGAGAAATCTGTCGCCCAACTGGCATAGTGGTTAGCGACGTTGACTGCTATACCGAAGGACCAAGGTTCAAATTCCGGAGATGGCATGGATGTTTATAAATGTATAGTGCCTGCGCTGCATTATGTGCTCTAAATGTGCGGCGAGCCGAAAGTTCTATCGTGAGGTTGATGGTAGAGTAAGGAGACCCAGACCCATCCCCGCCCGGCTGCTCTCCATCAAAATTGAGGACGAAACTGAGCAAAGTCATACTGTCATATGTATGGTGCTCAAGGCTCTCGCCAACGACAGGGGCAATCTCGCACACTTGTCATGGAAAATTTTATGGGCTTTTTCTGATATTATTGTGAGACAAGTCATATAAGTGACAACACAACAAAATGAGAAATCTGCTATGCAGTATTCCCATTTATGCGAAAGGTTGGTGGCATTTTCATACCTGCTTTGTTCGCATGCGCTGGAATGTTAGTCATATGCCTATCCCAGCATGTAGTATTTTTCACATAAATTTTATGTTTGTTGCATGCTACCTTTATGGTATAGCAATTTGAATGGCCAGCAGTGTATAATACCATTAAAATTGTCAGTAAATATATGATCTTGTTTACCACCAAAAAGAGAAATATAACAAATATTTTCATAAAATTGGTAGTTTAAATACATCTCTTTCTCACCAAATGAGAGCAGTCTCATGTTAACATGCTTTCGAACTCACCCTTTTTTATGACCTTGTAGTTAGTTCAGTCATAGCGATTGTCGTTCTGGTCAAAAGCTTGTCATCGACTTTTATAGTATTTTCTGATAGGCTATAGAGCTGAAAGCTTAAAAGCACACTGTTCGTGGAGAAAAATACAATGTGCTGAAGTGAGTTTTTTAAATTTCGATTTAAATGTTCTAAATTTAACGCTGAAACGATTTTTCGCGCATATGTCCGTTTCAAGAAAAAACTAAAACTTTCTGCATTTTATTGCTTATGCCGGCGAATGGAGAGGGAAACAATCTTTTAAATGAAATTTGCATAAAAGTTTAAACTCAAAATCTAATGTTTTGGCAAATTTTAGATCATTGCTCAATTTTTTCGGATATTTCTCATTAATTTCTTTAAAAATTCAACTTCTAAAAATATATTGGCTATAAAATTCTGGATTTTCATAAAACTCTTCACCATTGTTTAAAGCAAAAATCGTAAAATGATATTAATTGTGAAAACTTCTGTTTTCTAAAAATGTGCTATAGACTGACTTTAAGCAAAAACCAAATGGTTTTTTTTATTAGCGGCAGAGGATTTGCTTGGAGTTTTGAAGTTAAGATGTCATTATACATTACGATGTTTTCCTTGCTTCCGTTTCGGTTTCTCTAATATTCATTTTATTTATTTATTTATTAATCTTCCTACCTTTGTTAGAAAGAAGTTTTTGAAAAAATTAAGCTGTTATAAAAGTCTTCTACCATTTCATAAATGCTAGTTCTTCCCCATTTCTTCTTAATTTACTCTACATTCTTTTTTAATCTTTAAAGACAACAGAGCTTAAAGAATGATTAGCTTTTAAAATTATTTGCAATGAAATCTGCTGTGCCATTTTTAATTATTTTCGTTGTATAAGTATATACAAATTTTTCTCAGAATTTAATTTTAAAAGTTTATTTCTTTAGTTTTATTGCGAAACATAACATTATACTCTTACAGGAGAATTTAAAATTTGAACTTGCTCAAACGTTCCTGTTATAAACTTTTGAAACTTTCGCAGGTTATAGAATAAACTCTTCAACCCTTTAAAGTAAGAATGAGAAAAAAAACATTAATTAGTCGACATCATAGAATTAGTATTCAAACTAGCCACTTACTCGGCCAGCCATTAAACAGGCATGTGTGTTTAATAGCAATGATATTAATAAATTTTAAAATAAAGTTAGAAATAATAAACTTTATCCTAAGATTGTGAATCGGAAGACGATTGCTGGAAGTAAAAGCATGATTATTCGCTGTTCAAAAATGACTTTTCAGTTGAATAATTTAATTGAGACTAAAACGTAAAAAATACGTTTAACGTTTTTTTAGGTTAGGATTTAAAGATTCGAGTAGTGAAGAAACAAAATTACTCTGTGAGCAAAAGCCTAAACAAATTAATAGCTTTTTTTTGAATAAATATTCTTTCTCTGATAAAGTTTCTCTCCAGTGCGCGTTCACATGTGTCATTTAATTTTTTCTTCTAAAAGCTGCTCATGAATTTAAAAAAAAATGGCTCAATTTTCTTTTAAATAATGATTTGTAATTTACTCAAAGTTGTCCAGTACAAGAGTTATAATTGTTTGCTTTCTTGGGACCTTTCTGAACACAAAACAGTAGACATAAGGTGTAGTTACTCATATTTACGTGTTATTATGTTAATCACATATTCATTAATTTTCTTCGAAAGTTTCTATATATTCGATACCTGCCTCATTATTTTTGCAATGTTATAAATTTCGAACATTCATATAATCTGTCATGCGGCTTCAATCGCCTTGAAATTTGGCCATCCCTGTTTAAAACCAAACAATCGTAATAAAAAAACCATAGGAATGTCAAATAAATCTAAATGTAATTTATTCTAATCGAATTCATATTCTTTCATTGCATGAAAAATCCAGATCTGGGTAATTATTGCCTCTCTGCCGAAAGATTGGATCTAATGGCAATAAATCTTATCATGCTTTGAATAATCCCTGAAGTTACTGAAAAATTTTCACAGTATTTGGAGAAGAATTACAATTCTGCCCAGATTCTTATAATAAGAAGCACCCTGCTTCTTTCTTTCTTTGTTTATTTTTTTATTTAACAGCGGATGCCAAAAACAATGTTCTCTCGACAGTGATAAATATTGGACAAATATTGAACTGTATAAGCTAATAAAGTGTGCTAAAATCTATATTTCATGATAGCTCTGCAAGATCTAGAATAATATTCAGAAACTTCGGAGATGAAGTCATCCAGAAAATACTCGAAATTAAAATTTTGATTTTTCTATCCTTATTGTTAGAGCAAATCTTTAGCATTAAAGAGTTACAAAACTGCAAACAGAGCCAAAATCTTTGACATTTCTTATGATATTTTAATCTGAATTATTAACAATAGAGTTTCAAACTCGTGACCAGACTTCATTAGTTTTACCTAGCAAAATGCGACTAGCAAAATGTGCTAGCAAAATGTGCTTCATTAGTTTTATCTAGCAAAATGTGACTAGCAAAATGTACTTCATTAGTTTTACCTAGCAAAAAGTGACTAGCAAAATGTTTACTAATGAAGACTGGTTCCAGACTTCATTAGATTCACCTAGCAAATCCGTTGCTAGGTAAAACTAATGAATCTGCTCTATCTGAAACTAATAAAACTACTAATGAATCAGTAGTTTTATTATCCTGTTCTCCTTTTTCGAGCCAGCCGAAAACATTATATTGTTTGGCACGTAGAAACCGATCCATCATTAATTTGTGTAGAAATGGTGTTTACGAGAATGATACGTTGTAAAGACATTAGATATTTTTGAAGCAGGAGAGGAAAAATGAGCAATTCCCTCGCCAGGACTCGAACCACGGACCTCTCGAATACCCGTCGAGCGTGCTGACCACGAAGGCATGCCAAGAAGGCGGGGGCAATACCTTATATACTCCCCTTTTTAAAGGGTGATTGGGTATTAGGGACCCAATCGCCAAATCCCGGCGGTGGAGAATCATCATCCACCACCTTTTTTAGTTTGGGCGCCACTGTAGAGACACTAGATACTTTTTGAAAGCAGGAGAGATGAAACATGAGCAATGCTCTCGTCAGGACTCGAACAACGGGCCTCTCGAATACGCAACGAGCGTGCTGACCACTTCACCTCGAAAACATGCTAGAATGAGGGAGAAATACCTTATAACGTAAACCTGAAATTTGTTATCCACCACGCCCAAGAAGCTTTCTTTTTAGACGAGTGAAAGGAAGGCTCCGGAACTCTTCCTTACTCCAGACACAACCTTAAATTACACGAAAGAATGGATTTAAAATTACCAGAAAGTTTTTATGAGATAAAAACTGCCTCATTTGAGCTGTGGTCATTTTCACATCAGTAGATAATGAAGCATTTCAAATCTTTAACCATCCACCAACAGTTGCTCCTGAAGGTATGACTGCTAGTTTTTCAATAACCTTTCTTTTCTTTCGATCTAAAACCTTTAACCTTTTCCAAATAAATAAAAGAAATTAAAAAAATCATGTCTACAGTTGCAGACTGTTAAAACACGTGCTTAAAGCTGCAGACTTCCTAATGCCCAGATAAAGTTAAGATCGCCAATAAATAATTGTTAGAACATGCCAAGTTTTCTAAATAGGTAAGTAGGATTGGGGGAAAGTGGTAAATGCGGTTCGGACTGAAGTCTCATTTGCATTTGAAAGATGTTAATGATTGAGATTGAAGACTAATCGGTAAGCAGAAGAGAACAGCAGCCAGCTGAGATAGGTCATTACATGATAGATTATATAAGAAAGAGATGAAAATTCAAGGTCTTAGTATCGGCTAGAAGCTTATAAAAATTCTTGTTCTCATTAAAGGAAACTGTTTTGGGAAAGCATTTGATTTTGTAATATTTCGGGTGCAGAGATGAAATTAATCGCAAAATAGAAAGCATTTATTTGGTGTTGAGAGGACTGTTGCACAATACTATATTTTGATTATTTTTACAGTAGAGTATAAAGAATGTCTTTCTCAATAAATATGGCTTCAGAATACTGTATCAGAAACACTTCTGTGCATCATATGAAGCTTTTTATTATGAATATTAATTAGAGAAATAGAGAAAGTTGTAAATTTTTCTAAAAATTTCATCATTTCACTTTACTCTCCTCCGGGTATTGAAGAAAAAATGGCGGAAGAATTGAATTTCATAGAAATTTTTTTAAATACAATAAAACTTAGGATTAAATGTCTTATACCACATCCTCATGCCTCGAAATGGTGCCTGGAATTAGTAAATTAAATAAAAAAGAAAATGGGCAAACCTAGGAAGACTGTGAATGAATGTGTGAATTTTAATGGATTTCATCTTGTTGCTGAAATTTCGGTCTATGTCAAAGGTCAGGCGAGTAATTCATTTGTACATTTTTTCATGAATGTTTCTATGCAGAAGCTACTAGACTACTAGACAGACAAATAGTGTTGATGAAAGCGAAAGCCGATGACACAACATTTCGCGAAAATATATTTAATGTCTGGAATAAGAACACTTATGCAAGAAGTGGACGCGTCTTCATTTTTAGTTCTTTTAGACTTCCGTGTACTTTAGATTAAACGGCGAGGATAATAAATTGTCTGTTCGTAATAGAAAATTAAATGAGCAATAAATTAAAAGTAAATAGAATTTAACCTGTTTTTTGACACATTAAGTTACTTCACCATTCTCCCTTTGGTATTAATAACATAATTTTTACTCTCATCAGATCTTCTTCTGTCATAGCAATATATAAGCTCCCAGCTCTGTATTCTCTTTTCCTTTGTAATGTAATGTAAAATGTATGAATATATAAAACTTTTAACTTAAAATTGTTGAACAGCGGGTATACCCATCTCAGTTCTTATATTGCTTTACTACGGAAAGTAAAGTAAAGATGATCATGATCAAATCCACGACTGCATGTTTTTATTGGAAGAAAAATGCTATCTTTATCAACTTCTCTAATTTTAATCTTATAAGGTATATCTCCCACATCTTAGCGTGCCTTCGTGGTGTAGTGGTCAGCACACTGAGCCGGTATTTCAGAGGTCCGTGGTTCGATTCCCGGCGAAGGCAGTGCATATTTTTCATCGTTCCTGCTTCCAAATACCTAATGTCTCTACAATCTCTTCATCAACATCCCTCTAATTTTAATATTACATGACGGTATTATAAATATTGCACACTGTTCTTTGTATACACTATCTACAAAAAAATTTCCAAGAATGGGTTCATGAAGGCTTAAGATGAAGGTTTTAGTGCTTCAGGTATTCTACGTAGTAGTCTACTCCCACTCAAGTACAACACAAAAATTGTTCAGACAACCATAAGAAATTATCAGAAAATCCGTGTTTGCGATATTTTTAACTTGCGTGTCTCTGCATCTTGAATGGCGGTTATGTCGAGGTAACATTGAATACTTCATGTGAAATTTGATTTCCGTAACTTAAAAGAAACGTCATTCCACCCCAAATTGCAAGAATATATGGTATCGAGTAAATATATTGTTGTTGAAGACTGATGCGCATATTTATTGCTAAAAACTGCATCACAAATCTAGCAGTGACAGATAGCGCATTGTATCTCAGCAAGAAAATTTCTCCCTTCTTCCACCCTTCTGGACGAACATTTTTTACTTCACTCCACCGACACAGCAGCTGGTCCACTTAGAGATGGTGCTCATCAGTCTGTTTAAGACCTGCTAGTGATTCTAATTTTGGTCACTGCTGTACCACTATCTTGAACAAATATGCACATTATGCATTTTTCAAGCATATGGCATTTCTTTTAACTGCTCTCAGCTTTATCAGGATGCCGTTCACTTATTTAGCCAGATTCCATGAGCTATATCAGTGCATAGCTGAATATGTCTGAGTGCGTATGTGCTCCAGGAGACGTTAGTTGCCCATACATGTTTATTTTTAGCTGAGGAAATGCGGAGATAATAAGCATTTGTTCCTGAACACTCAAAAATATAATGGTCAGGGTCTCTAACACCTCCACATATGCACTGTGCCCTTTTCCGAAAGCCGAAGCGAAATAAATAGCTCATGTGTGGCCGTGTCCCCTCAGAAATTGTGTTAGCTCAGAAGTACCACTGAGTAATTTACCTCTGATCTTCGGAAGGTAATTATATACTCTCCTGGAAGTGTCGTCGTTATCCCTGGAACTTTTCCACTGCTCCATCAAAAGAGTCCTAGTGGTAGTTTTCATGTGCGACTTTGACCATGGTATGTACAGTATCCGCGTACATTTGCCCGTAGTTGCCAATCTGGCAGTTTCGTCTGATTTTTCATTGCCGTGCACTCCAGTGTGTATACGGACCCATTAAAACTTTGGTTTGATATTTGTTGACAAGGAGAGTAACATTCCCTGAATCTCGTTGACTAGGTGTTCCGAATTTCCCAATTGCGTACAGAAGGAGGGCTTGACGCTGAGTCGGAATATATGGTTAGTTCGTGACTAACTAAAATGCTGTTGTTAACTGCTGCTCTAATTGCTGCAAGCTCAGCTTGGAACACAGTATGGAACAGCTTGGAACATATAGAGGCTCCATGCAAGGTTATTTTTTCAGCTGCTGTCTGATACTATATTCTTAGCATCCGAAAGGATACTCCACATTTGGCTGCTGTGGTTCCGTTGAGAGAGTGAGACAGTTTGTGCAATCGTTGTTTTATTTGGGCTTAACGTTCATACCACATCAGTCAGTCATCAGTATTCATGTGTCAGTCATCATTATTTCAGTCATCAGTATTCATGTATTCATGTGTTTCACATGAATACTGATGACTGAAATAAATGTAAAGTATTTCATGTGTTTCACAATTTTGATGTTATTTCCGTCAATTTTTACGCAGGTGTACGTGTATGTCTTCGACCTGAAATAATGTTTATGCTTTAAGTTTTAGATGCCGATACAGTTACAAGGTATTTCTCCCGCCTTCTTAGCATGCTTTCGTGGTGTAATGGTCAGCGCGCTCGGCGCGTATTCGAGAGATCCGAGATTCGAGTCCCGGCGAGGGCATCGCTAATTTTTCACGTCTCCATCATCAAAATAACCTAATGACTCATAGTGAGTGAGCTTATGATCTTTTGCCCAGCTTGCGAATAAGTTCATTACGTGTTGGGCTCTATTTTCCTACTCTATTCTTAAGCGACATTTGAATGTATATACTTTTCTCATTCTCAGATAGGAGGAAGGCAGAGTCTGATAATATGTTTCATAATAATAGTCCATGGCAAGATCCTTGGAAACAGCCCCTGCTGATGGAGGTCGCATAGTCTCCTTCGTTTGTTATGGCTTGTTTATGTCTGGTGTTTAAGTGTCTGTTCAATAATTTGTATACAGTTTTTGGGTAAACCATGTTTTTGAGTCTACGTCATATATTAGGCCACCACAGCGAATCAAGACTCTTTCTACGTCTATTGAAATTATGAATGTATGACTATTACCCTCTATGTTATTTACAATAACTGGGTGCAGTTTCTCTAGGGCATAGTCCACTGATAGACCAGCTGTGAAACTAAATTGGTAGAGTTCAGCAACGTTTTGAGTTTATAAGTAACATAAGCTTCGGAGTGCCACCCTTACGAGTGTATTGCCTGTAGCAGAGAGGAGACAGATGAGGCTATATGAGGTTGGTTCTTTGGAATCTTCCCATTCTTTAACAAAGTGCTATTTCTGCTGTCTTTGTTCCTGCCGGAAAGTGATTATTTTTAAAGTAAGATATTATGTATGCCATTAGTATTGCTGCATGTGTATAACAAATAGCTTTAACTATATTGTTGTCAATTCCATCTGGCACTCGTACTTTATTAGAATTTAAGGTTTTTATGATAGTTCCGAGCTCTCTTGCTGTTCACGTCAGTTCTGTGTCCTTTGTGCTCAAGAACTGAATGTGGTGGATCACATGCAGGGTGGAACTAGCCCCTGTGCAGATATCAATACTCAGAATGAAAGGATGGTGCACCTTATCGTGGGTTGCTTCTTACCTGTGTCGCTACAGAATTTCCTCTATGATACCAGAGTACTTCTGTTAATTGCTCTCTTGTATGCTGCTCTGTGCTTTCTAAAAATTATTGCTCTGCATGCTGCGTTTAAGGACCCTCACTCTCCCTCTCCGAATTCTGCTGGGTGCAACGTACCTTTTCTTTTTAATCACCTTGTTATTGATTGACATGATTGTGCTGGTGAACACATTATGTGATTGGTCAAATTCTTCTGGATTATTACTGCTGCTGCATACACTGATTAAATGCTGTTCACGTGAAGCTAAGACATCCTTGAATTTGTACATGTTAATGAATTTGGTTTTGAGTCGATTCTTTGTGCCATATTGCAGATTAAAATATACAGAAAACTCAATGAAGTGGTGATCGCTGTGAGAGGGATGTCGCTTATTTTCCATCCAAGAACTATCGGAAAGTTAATGCTTGTTACAAATGTAAAGTCTGGCCAGCCTTTAGACCGGATGGGCCAGAAGGTTCGTAGACTGTCGTTGCGATTTACAACTGTTAACCTGTGAGAAGAATGTAGTCTTCAAATGCTCTGAAGTTACCGGAAGGAGCATCCCAGAGAGTGGTGGCTGCTTTGAAATCACCCGCTCTGATATTGTATTTTGCATTATACATAAGGTTTCACTCCAGTTCTGCAAGGGCTTCCGAGAAGTTTCTAGAAGGTTGCAAATAGACGCTGGTAAAGTCGGTGCTTCCGTTTTCATCGTCCAGTTGTACTAATACGATAAATTCCCCTTTGCAAAGTATGAGCGGGGAAAGCAGGTCATTGCAAAGAATGGCCGTTAGATTCCTCGTAGAGTGAAAAGTTTTCGTGAGACTAAAACAAGGAAGTTTTCATATGCGAGTGTAGTACACCTGGACAAAAGCTATGGAGATGTTATTTTCCAAAATCACTTCGACAGCATGTACTGTGGCCGCGTCACAGCGTTGGAGTACATTGAAATTTTAAATAGACGTATATTGGTTTTGTATGGATGGCTCTGGAATCTGGGATTTCTTGATCCTCAGCAACATCGCTTAGTATGCTTGGCATACTTTGGGGCTTGTTGGATGAGTAGTCTCAAATGCCGTGTCTGACGATTTCTTAAATGTACCTCAGTTAATGCAACACGAAACTTCCGCTGTGCACTTATCCGCTTGGTGATTTTTGCCGTAAGTTACACAAGCTAATATCTAAACTAAAGTATACCAGTCTTTGACAATTGTAACAGCGTGCAGTATTGATACACAGACTGGTACACTTTATAGTACTAAACTAAAGTGTACCAGTCTCTGACAGTTTTAACAAAGCGCAACCTTGTGATAGTCTCTAAAAACACAGGTACTAAATCCTAGACGTGTTTTATTAAATTTCGTAAGCTGGTCATATAGCTTCAGCTGAATATCAACTATCCAATGGTGTTTTTCCACAGCTGTATGCGAGGGGTTCCTGGGATGTATTTAATCTGCAGTAGCCGACGGCACAAGATCTAGCAAAGCCTGTTGAATATCATTAGGTGCTGTAATGGACAGAACTCCAAGCAAGATAATTGTCTTCCTCCTGCAACTGGGAGTCTGAGTCAAGATAATTTCCGATAATCAAAGTTTATAATTAATTACCTTTCGAGATGAACGTTTTCTTTCCACCTAATTAGAAGTTCTTTTGACCTGGTAGTTCTGATCGCTTCAACAACGATGCCTCATACACTCACGTTTGTGAAAATTGCAACACCATGAAGGACTTACGCGAGTGAGCTGAAATTTTCAGGAAATGCAAAGTAGCGCATGATATGCAAATGATTCGAATTGCAAATCCGTAGCGCATGCGTATGCTGAGCAGCGCCCTCTGAACGGCTGATGGATCCGAATAAATAGACGGCTGTAGCGAGGCGTGTATGGTTATCGGTGGTTATCTGCTAGTGGTAAACGTTAACTCAATCTGTACTTATGCCTCGTCGACGAAAGAGAGCGAGATTTGAACAACTTACAGAGTTTGAACGAGGGAGAATCATCGGCCTTCGTGAAGCTGGATTGTCGTATCGTGCAGTAGCCTCTCGTGTGCAGCGTAACAGCAGCACAGTGATGCGCGTTTGGAAGCAGTGGACGGACGAGTGTCGGACAACTCGGAAATCCGGGAGTGGACCCCGAAATGTGACGTCAGCTCGCGATGATAGACACCTGGTCCGCATGGCGCGGACGGACCGTACAGCTTCCTCTAGACAATTGGCAGCACTGTGGTCAATAGCTACAGGTGTTTCATTGTGTGCTTCATCAATTCGTAGACGTCTGCTGCAGTGTGGACTGCGCGCACGGACTCCTTTATACAGGATCCCCCTAACGCACGACCATCGCCGCCTGCGGCTACAATGGGCCAATCAGCATAGAGACTGGCGTGCTGATTGGCAGCATGTCGTGTTTTCTGACGAATCCCGCTTTAATTTGTGGTACCATGATGGCCGCATTCGTGTCAGACGCTATGCCGGTGAACGCCACCTTCCGGAGTGCATTATCGAACGCCACAGTGGACGAACACCCGGAGTTATGGTCTGGGGCGCCATAGCATATCATAGACGATCTCAATTGCTACGAATTGTGGGCAATCTGAACAGCAACCGGTATATCCGTGAAGTTCTACAGCCCGAAGCTGTTCCCTTCCTTCAAAGCTTGCCAGGCGCTGTATTTCAACAGGACAATGCCCGCCCTCATACTGCTCGGATTGTTAAATCCTTCTTTGCAGCGCAGCAGGTACAGCTTCTTCCTTGGCCTGCGTGTTCCCCGGATATGTCGCCAATTGAACATGTGTGGGATGTCATTGGTCGGCGTCTTGCTCGTGATCCTCGTCCTGTTGCGTCTGCAGACGAACTTTGGGTACGCGTACAAACGATATGGAATGCTCTTCCTCAGTCAGACATTCAAACTTTGTTTGACTCCATGCCACGTCGTGTAGCAGCACTTATTGCGGCGCGTGGTGGCCACACAAAATACTGATTCTGATCTCTTGTTCTTGTTTGTTTGCTTTGAACATTTAATCATTTATTTGTACCACTACCACTCAACTGTGTATTAAATTGCATTCAATTATGACGATTCCTTCTTGGTGTTGCAATTTTCACAAACGTGAGTGTATTTATTTCAGAGGTCAATTGTTCCCTAATCGGTTCCGGAGAGGGCTCACTGTTTCTTGTGTTTAGTAGCAAGATGCGATTAGATCTCAAAATCTTCTGGGCCACTCTTTTCTTATGTTTCACTAGTGTGAAAGAAGTTTCGCCTTTTCTGCAGATTTCTGCTGGTGATATGCTTCGTGGTGGGATTGTCGAACACTGTGGAACACTGGACTAGTATTTGCGGCTTAAACATTCTATTCTGCTGGCACTTAATTGTTTCTGGAA
>KK114248.1:477169-498222 GCA_000611955.2 Stegodyphus mimosarum | reverse complement strand
TGCTTAACTGATCCACTACAGAAGGGAATTGCATTTTCAGTTTTATCCAGTTATGATTCCCATGCCAAGAAGAAAAATGGTCTCGGAACTTTTCAGATAGACAGTGTACATTTATTCTGTGTATTAAATACTATCATGGAAGAAAATTTTGATATTTTATTTTTGATTTTGTATAGTCTCCTACTACTTCAACGTCTCTCTAATTGTAACATTACATACATTTTTATTCTTTGTATACATTTATTCCCTTTATTGCATCTTCTCATAAAGGAAAATTTTAGGATTTTACGTTTTATTTTGTATAGTTCCTATTACGTAACTATCAATTTAATTCTAATATTAGTTAAATATTCATTCTAATATTAAGTTTTCCCATTTCAGTAATTTCATATATAGAATACAACTTATTATGCACATGTACATATTTTTTTAATTTTAAGTCGATGCTTAAAATCAGGATTTTGTAAACTGTAGATGGCATTGTTTTGCTGAAAAAAGCAAGCTGTCTGATGGGTTCCATTTCAACGAAGTTAGACACTTAGAATTCGAAATGTTTACAATGCTGAATTAAGTCATCGTATTTTATCACAAGTATCCTAAGTAAGCATGAGTAAATATTTCTCATTATTTTGAAAAAGAATTCATCATAATCCGAAGTTGTTTTAATTTTCTGTTCTTTATTAGTTCACGTATAATATCTTCAATGTGAATATCAATTGCATATCACAAAATAACAGCTTTCAAACTACGCTTTCATATAAGAGAAAATAGGTTGCCTCTTGTAATATATTAAATGTAGCTAGAAAATGGAAATTAACTATGAACAAAGGCAAATTATATTCTGCGCAGGTAAAACTCCAATAAGCCTATTCTACTTCTTCAGTTTCTTGACAAATTACTTAGGCATCTAGATATCACGTACGTTGCCACATTTGATCAAAAACATGAATTAGAAGTAATCAGTTCTCAGACTACTGCAATTTAGCGAAGCATAAAATCGTTATATTTCAATTTAGAACATTTTCTATTATTCCTTAAGAAACTGAGAGATTTAAAAAATGAGTAATTAAACCTCAGAGATTTCTATCTTAATGTATCTTACGTTTTTTAAAATATAAGTAACTGGGAAGCCTTTCAGATGTGTTGAGGGAGAAAATTTTCTTTCGAGAAAATCCTAAAATTGTATTTTTTTTTTCGTGGAAACCCTAAAACTAAATATTTCTTTCAAGAAAAATGATAGTTTAAGAAATTGTATTTTTTTAAGAATCTCCAGAAAAATGGTAATTTAATATAACTTCCTTTTTCAGCTTTTAGTTTTTTCACTAAAACTACGCTTTTTAGACCAAAGGGGCAATTTTCCCAGAAGGGCTATTAATTTCGCTATGACATTTTGCGTTGGTTCAATATAAACAGCGTTTCACTTTTCAAATTGTTGTCAGCAAATATTATAACCGTGCATTATATTTAAAGAACTTAAATAATGAAGAATCTGCATGAATGTATGCACGTTTCTCGCATTGTGTAAAAACAGCAGTATCTAGAGACATCAAATTTTGAATGACGTAGTCCTCCACTCCAATATGGGCATCTGGAAGCCCAAGTTTTCCAATCCCCAAGGAAGTGTTTGGAATTTGTTTTGCTATCTCTTTCATAGTTTGTAGAACTTTAACGAATTTTTGATTAATAAACTCAACGATTTCAAAACGAACAATGGCAACACAGTACGAATAAAAACATTTTTATCTCCAGCACGCGAAGCTGTGTATCGGAAATTCTAAAGATGTGCTCTTTCTAAATTATTTTGTGATATTGCTGTTGAATTGAATTGGTTAAGTTCTTCGCACTTAAACCATAAAGGTTTAAGTGCGAAGAACATGATATTTAATAAATAAAAGTAACATGCAAAACGTTAAAAAACGCCTCTCTGGGCGTAATATAAAACCTAATGTTTTCAATTCTTTTATTTATATTTTCCTTTATTTATTTGTTATTATTTTTTACGGAAGCCAAGACGGAAACTATATATAATATAGAAATATAGAAGCCACGAAAGAAACTATATTTTTTTTTCGTGGAACCCCTAACACAATAATTCTCCTGCGGAACCCCTCAAACTAATTTTCTTTTTTGAAACCTCTAAAACCATAATTTTGTTTCGTTTAAATCCTAAAATTCGCATTTTCGCTCTGCTGATATTTCAGAATTATAATTTTCTTTCTGATATTCTAAAATTATAATTAATTAACGGTTTTATAATCAACATAAAACCTCTAAACTATCGTTTCCTTCTTCGGAATCCTGAAACTAAATTTTCTTTTGCAAAATCCCAAAAAATATAATAATATAATTTTTTTTGAGGGGCCACTAAAAGGGTAATTTTTTGCGCAATTCCTAAAATTATATTAACTTTTTTGTGAACTCCTTAAACTACAATTTTCTTTTTCGGAAGGCCTAAAAATTAAAGTTTTTTGAAGTTACCCTTACTTTACTCCAAAAAAAACAAAAGTTAAAAAGAGTTGAAAATATATCATTAAAAGCAGTGAAAATGTTGCATGCACTTCTTATAGGACCTATAAAAGAGTTTTGTGGAAACCAGAGGCTGCAAGAGCTGCCTAGAAAATTCTGCAAAAAGCAGGTGGAAGACAGTTGATATAACTAATATGATTAAGATGATTTGAGTATGTACGATGTAATTTATAACACGCGTAATTGATGGTTTTCATAAATATATGCTGCATTAAAGGATGTTTATAATGCCATATGTTACATACCTTTCTATGGAAACTTTTAATTTTTTTTAGTTCCTTTTAAATACCGACACCAGAACCCAGAGATTCTCGAAAGTAGGTTTATCCGTCATCGCATTCCAGCTTGCGCAGAAATGTTTTATGATTGCGCACCATAAAAGAAGTGGGAATAAATCACAACACGGGGCGAAAACTATTCAAGGGTGGGAATGGCCAATCTTTCCTTTTCTTTCAAATCTATTTGAGAACAGACAGTAAAAGTGTTAAGATTTTACTTCAATGTCTTGCCTGCTCTACAGAAGCGGAATCGGTTTGTAAAGAAGGCGGAACCTTACATTCATTTTTCGTCCTTCAACCACGGATTGCAGAAGAAAAGGGTCATTATACGATGGAGAAGACAACTCAACTTGCTCATGTGAGTCATCAGCACTATTCGCGAATAATTGCTGAGGGCAATACCGAAGTTTGAACTTGAAAGAAAAAGCTGACATCGTTTGGTGTTGCTTTCCTTCCTGTTCGATTAGCAACTTTTGATACTGTCAGCCTGAAAATAAGTAACAATTTAATTTCCTTGGTAGGAAAATCAAAAATGTTAAATTATTCTATGGATTGATAATACAAGACTGTAATAGAGTATAACCGTAATATAATATAATATTGATAATGTAAGGCTACAAGATTGGTATATTCCGTTAATTAATTATTTTATTGATTGCTTACAAGCCGAGATTCAGTAAAATGTTAATATTTTGCCTTTTTATTCAATGAAAGTAGAGCTCTCATACTCGCATTTAATACTGTAGAAATCATTAGGTTTTTCGGATCCGCACAAAATGATAAATCAACTTTTTCCTCACCGGGATTCGAATCACGGATCTTCTGCTGGAGGTTGAATGAGCTAACTACCACACACGCATAAGGAAATACAGCAATTCTTAAGATTCTTCTTTGCTTAAGCAATGAGCAAAGGCAAAAGGTTCTATCTACCAAATCCAAATAATAATAAGCTATCGTCTACCATGTTTTAGTTCAGGTGCCCTTGCAGAGACAGTATTTTTGCAACAGGGAACGTGAAAAGTACTCTTTGACCATATCGGGATTCAAACCACAGATTTTCCAGTTGCCAGCTGGGCACGATAACCGCTTACCTCTCGAAGGTACGTATGAAGAAGGGTGATAATTCCATACTATACGTTTCAAAATCTCCATAAAGATTTGAATTGCACAAATGGACATAATGGAATGCGTTTCGCTTGAAAAATGAATCGCATGAAAGGATACAGTTTTTGGCGAGAGAGTACTTTTAAGTTCGCTTTATCCACACAATCAACTGTACCATTGCGAGTGGAATGGAAAGTGTTACCTCTTATACAGAATTTCCTCCTCTCCGCCGTAGACTGCCTCTAAAAGTGATTAGTGTTTCTGAAGACGTACACCCTCCTGTACATCTTTCTTCTTCTGTTATCCCCTTCATATGTGCTTTTATAAAAATGAAGTGTATTGATTGCAACGCCGCTTTCTGCTTTGGGATTAACGGCTTTCCAAAAAGCGGCTTAAAGCACCCACTCAAGATTTGGTATACTGAGTGAATAAACGACGACACACAGTTCTCGCGCGCTGGAGATAAAAATTTTTTTTTTTTTTTTTTCCGTACAGTGTTGCCGATGGTCATTTTGAAATCGTTGAGTTTCCTAATTAAAAATTCGTTAAAGGTTTACACAATATGAAATAGATAAAAGAAATTCCAAATTTGGGCTTCCATGTGCCCATATTCGAGTGGAAGACTACGTTATTCAAAATTTGAGGTCTCTTTGAGTGTTTTCACAATTCGAGAGACTTACATACATTTATGCAGATTTTTCATTATTTAATTTCTTTAAATAGAATGTAGGGCTCTAATATTTGGTGGCAACAATTCGAAACGTGAAACGCCGTTTTATGATGGACGAAGCAAAATGCCGAAACAAAATTAAATCCTTTCTGGGCAGATTTTCCCTTTGTTCTTAAAAAAAAATATTTTTGTAAAAATTACCAAATCTAACATTTTACACGTTCTCTCAGCCCATGTAGTTACATTTAGGAAAATTTTATACTGATTATAAAAAATTGAATATAAGAAGTGTGACTCTCGGACGACAAAAATTGTCAGATATTTTATTCTAAAATTCAAGATCCTGTTTAGGAGCTGCACACTAACTGAAAAGCGAAGCTTTTCAATTTATATGTAGCCAAAAATGCAGAGGGTATTTATACATTTTAAAACGATTTCGAGGCTGTTTGGTTAATATTTAAAATGTAAATAACATTTCTTTTTAAGAGCGTTTCCTAGCCTTTTTCTGGGTCATAATTCTATATTGTGATTTCGATGACAGAAGGGCTTTTTGTAAAAGATCCAGGGATATTGATTTCCATTCTTCTTCCACTACTTTCCAGAGTTCCTCAATCGTGATGGGTTTGCGCTTAGAACGAACTCACAAAAACGGTCCATAATTGAAACGTCAGAAGACTTCGCAAGATAGAGTTGAATATGCAGTACTTGGATAAGTCTTCACATTTTCATGGAATGCAGGGTTACGTTTCAAAGTATGACTTGTTGCTTTGTCGACATTTTCTCTTGATAATATGTTGAGTTCATTTTAACATTTTTCCTGTTCCTTTTTATTTTCAATTTCTCGTTGTAAAAGGTTTCTGCGACAATCATAAACTCCTTATTTGAAACTTTCTTTGCATTGACGGAACCAAGTTTATACATATTTTTCTCTTCCTTTTCAATTATAAACAGACCTTTTTTTTGTTGCAGTCATTCAGCTAAATCCCTGCTTCATCAAGGGTCACAAGGTACCCTTAACCTCCTGCTTAATAGCTAATAGCTGTCATATAGTGTTCTACAAATTGTTTCCCGTTAAGACACATGTTTTGGCAAAAGCTGGAGAACATTATCGATTTTAGCTTTTTTAAGTTTTAAATCTTGGTTTATTAATTCATTTATTCTTACTACAGATTTATTTAAGGACACTGCAATTGATTTCTGCGTCAGAGGATTTTTTCTTGTTAAAAACGATCTATCTTTCTATCTTTGGAAACATTCGAAACAGTACTTACCTTTTTGGGGGATTTGTTTGGAGTCTTCTTTCCATGTAAAAGCAATAATTGAAGGAATTTTGAATTTCGATTAATAATGTTGCTTATTCAACACTTGGAAATTTTAATACCATGCATTTCAGAACGTTTTTAAGTTATGGAATAGACATATTTCTCTTCGGAAAGTGCAAAAACGTACCCTTCAATCCACAGCTTGTTTACATGCGACATTTTGAAAGAAGAATAAATTTAAAAGCAACAGACTCAATTTCTCATTTCAAGTAATAAGCGGTTGTCAGAAATTTTTATTCTAAAACATTTGTTTTTTTCTCTTGTTTATTTGTTTTTGTTCATTCTTTATGGAATTTATTCTAAAAATATCTGAACACTCTCTGTAAAATATCAGTTTAGAAAAAGATTTCTGGAACTAACGAATTAGTGACGAGCATTTTTATGCAGATTGTCGTGAATTGTATTGATTAATAACATTTTTTTGAAAAGTCAATATTTCTCACAGAATCTTATAGAATTCATGTTCTAGAATCAGGTTATGCTTTAGCATTGTGGGCCAAATCGTAGTATTACTTGGATAAATTAAAAAATAAAACACACGTCTAAGTTAGCGAATTTTTTTGTATTAGATTTATTGGATTATGATTCTAAAGTAATAAAATTTCATGAGGCTATTAATAATGTATTAATAGCCTTTACCATAAATACTTTACAAGTTTTCAAATTAAATGTGTGAAAACTTCTCCGACATATCATTTGTAACAAATAGTAAATCACAGAAGAATATCATTGAATGTTATTTCAGAGTGAAAAATCAGCTCTAATAGTTATAATTTATTTATTAACCAACGCCTTAAGGCAAGCTGGATATGACATCTAAAATTGCAAATATGCTAATTTTAAAATCTGTAAAGTATTTTATGTTAACTAACCAATTATTTTGATTTTAAGCTCTCGCCAACTTCTCCTTTCTGTATTGCTCACCAGAATGCAAACGAGTTGTTTTTGTATCTAAGCTGAGGGTTTTGAATGTTTAGATAAGAGCTTCTGGCAGCCGTATCTTGCCGTTACTTACTCTCGCCAGCTCTGCCTCGTTTGTATTCCAGCTTTAGTATCTTACAAGCCGATATGCTGGTACATAATCGAGGAAGCCTAAATAGGTTATTTTATGCGCAGTCTTAAACTACGTTACCTATACTAAATTTAACTTTCAGTTACGTTGTTTTAAATACCTGCAATATAGCGGAAGCTCGTTTGCAGCATAAGCTGTTCACTTAAGACTAAAAGTTATTTTAACCTCCTTTAGTACCTTTTTTAGTATTTGTGATTCGTTTCAGCGACAATTCCCTATGAATCTAGTAGGGTCTGTAGGATTCTAGCATAAGCTTCTACGTAACAGAACCCTTGAAATACATATTAACGTCTTTTTTCTTTTTCTTTAAACAAGCCTGACTTAACGAAGCTAGACTGCGAGGCATCAAACATGTCCGAATTTCAAGTACGACCCAAGAACCGGTGTCGCCGAACCATCTTCCGATTCGTTACCGCTGTCTCATCGTTATTCGGGAGGAAAGGGGTGGCGATGGTGAGAGGGGGGAGAAGGGCAGGTACAGTTGACCCCGGCCTTGCTCTCTGCAGAGTAGACAGAAACTTGCTCTCACGTGATGCCAAAGGGCTTATAAATGAAAAACTCTCTCTTTTCTAACCACTCTCGCTCTTCCTCTAGTCATCGCATCTTCATCCGATCCAGGAACAGGTAAGTCTCACTTTCGTCTGCCTTATTATTCTTGAAGATTCATCTGTTTTTAATAGAGGTAGCCGTTTAGGGACAAAATTGTTAGAATATTACTCGTCAAATTGCATTTGTGAAGGAAATGTGTGTGAATGCAATGAATTATTTATTTCTGTTGTCGTTTTCCACACTGAGGATGATGGAATGTTTCAGTAAATTACAATGTATTGAATTTGCGTCACATTATAAGTACATGTTCAGATTTTTAAGGGTTCAGAATAAACACCCGGCACAATCCTCTTAGGCTTCTTTCCTAATATCTCTTGTTCTATAAGTGCAAAATAATTGATTCAAAAGGAATATGTCATTTATATCTCTTTTGCCCTCCGTACATACGACAATTGTTTGCTATCTAAGAATGCTATTGTAAGAGATTTTGAACGGTGGCATTTGTGCATTTTATAAAGGATCTTAATAGGGCAGTTACTGATTCGAGTGAAAGATTTTTCTTAAAATGCATCTGTTTTATGTTTTGAATCGACGAATTGATGAATGAAAAACCTTGGGACATTTTGAGTATTAGGTGGGTATGACATCTTAAGTGAGTAGGTCATATTACGTTATTTAAAAAAAACTGACAGATGGAAATTGTATCTTTCTATATAGTCTTAATCTGAGAATTAAATAGTTTAAATAATAGTACATAATGAGCGAATGATCTTGAACAAAAATATTGTAAAACAACCTGACGCGTGGAATTTATTAAGTTCCATATAGAGTCTTAATCAGATAATTACTATTCCAAATACTAGTACGTGATACAGTTAATTGAAGTAAACGATTTTGAATACAAAATTTTGCATTTATGTCTTTATCTTTAGAAAAAACTCACGGAAGAATAATAAATACAAGGTTTAAGAAATAACGTATCTAAAGTGGGTCAGTGAAAAACGGTATCAATAACTAAAGCAGTATAACAGAAAATAAGATGATTGATTGATTCATCCAAAAAGTCCAGTTAAATGAGTTAAGCTTTTATTTGGGATTTACTCGTTTCGAAATTGTTACATTTGATTCTTTTCTAAATGATAATTTTAACCGTGCAATAATTTTCAAAGACCCAGGAATAAAGTATGATGGCTTTTGAATGAAGTTGAGTGTATATGGTAACATTTAGAGTAAAAAGAACTTTGGAGTGTCGCAAGTTTAACAGTCATTCTTTATGATAAAAATAAGAAAATGAATAAATCGAATAAATATTTTTAAAATCTGTAATTTATTTTTTGAAGGTTTGTTGTTATCATTTAAAGACAATAATGTTTTCGCTGCAAATTCTTTTATTATTGTCCCAAAGGGGCACCCAGAAGGGCTATTAATCTCGAAACTGCATTTTGCATCGAATCGCTATAATGGCTATATCCCTTTTCAAATTGTTTCCACCAAATATTATCGCCCTGTATTATATTTAAAGAAATTAAAAACGAAAAATCTGCATGAATATGTTTCTCGCATTGTGAAAAAACAACGATAGCTAGAAATATCAAACTTTGAAAAACGTAGTCCTCCACCCGAATATGAGAACCTGGAAGCCGGAATCTTGAATTCCGAATTCGCTTTATTATCTATTTCATATTTTTTAAACTTTAACGAATTTTTTTACTAAGAAACTTAAAGATTTCAAAGCGAGCAGTGGCAACACACTATACGGATTAAAATATTTTTATCTCCAGCGCGCGAGACTGTCTATCGGAAACTCTAAATGTATGCTATTTTTAAATACTTAGCCCAAATGCTCTCGAAACTTGTGTGTAAGTATAAATGGAAAAAAAAACTCGCCTTTCGGGTAATATAAAATTTGAAAGCTTTCAGTTTTCCCCATCTTTTTTTGTAGTTTCTACAAGAATTTATTACACGTTCAGTTATCACTTAGAAGACAGCAAGTGGACTCTAGAGGTTTATGATTTTGATTTTTGATTATTGTTATTATTTCACACAATTACATTTTTTGATTATTTCACATGCATTTTTTATTAATGTTTCACGTCAGTTTTTAAAAATTTCTAAAATTCTTTGGCAACGTGTTGCTGAGGTTGAATTCGGCATTGCGCAGTAATATATACAAGTGTTATTTAAATTAAGTAAGAGTTACTTTTTTGAGAAACTGAACTGCCATTAAAGGAGAATTTTACGAATGGACATGTTTGGATTCCGTAACACGCAATAAATATCGTAAGAATCGCGTAAGCTCCAGTTAAAATTTTTAAAAAAATTATAAAGACATCTCCAGTTTTATACTTGTATTTCTTGACAGAAGGCGAAAACGCGGTGATTCTTTTGCTTCCACTTTAATGAAGGTTACCTACTTACCTGTAGACAAGATTTGGGAAAAAATTCTGCACTATACAGCGAGCTTTACCCTGTAAATCTGTTGTTCATTGAAACCGGCTTGGCGGAAATGATGGAATATTAAAAAATAACAAACAAATAAGAGCTTTTATAAAATAAGCCGTTGTTTAAAATTCGTAAAATAATTAAGGAACTACAAGCAAAAAAATAATTTAGCATTGGTTTAACGAGAGCAAGAAACTAAATAATTATCTTTACAAAATTCATCTACAACTTTATATCACGAATAACAAAAACGCGGAAAGCGCTCGATAAATTGATAAATCTGATAGCTTATGGTTTCGCCTATGCATTTCGATTATTAGATTTCATTATTTAATGGTCATTTATGATGGATGAAAAAGTGACATAGTCTAAAATGACATTCATGGAAAAAAGTCATGGCCCAAGCCTGATGAAGCAGCAGAATTCATACGAAATCTAAATTGCATCAGAAAAAAAAAAGAATGCTGTCAGTCGAGTGGGATCACAAAGATGTTGTTTATTTTGAGTAACTTCTAAGCAACGGAACCACCAACTCAGATGTTTACTGCTAACAAGTTATGAAAACTTAAGGAAGCAATTAAACAGAAAGACCAAATTTGGCAAATCTCAAAGAAATGTCTCACCACAACCATGCGAGGCCTTAGCAACACTTAAGTGTGGAGCTTGGAAGTGACGTTGAATCCCCCATAAAGCCCGACCCTCCACCCTCGAATTGTCATGTATTTCGAAATTTGAAAAACTTCTTAAATGGTAAAAATTTCAGTAATAACGATGAACTCCAATCGCACTTGGTTGGTTTTTTTTTTTTTCTGAAAAAGGCGAAAAGTTTTACGAGCGCGGAATCATGAAGTTACCAGATAGATGTCAGAAGGTCATCAAACTCAGTTAAATATATTTGAGTAAAGTTTTTTCTGAGTAGTAAAAATTGACTTTGAGTTTAATTTCACAATAAAAAACAAAATTACTTTCTTGCCAACTCTGTACATATTCTAGTAGAATTACAAATGAACAAATACTAGTCCTAGCTATTTTTAGGGTCTCAGAAATTCACATATTTAAAAACATACCACACTGAAGGTAATTTTCAACAGCTAACTTGGTTTCAGCTACCATGAATTCACGCCTCCTCCGCAAGCAAAGAGTCACTCACCAAACATATACGTCTGATACAGGGGGGGTCATCTCAAGGTCAAACGTTTCCCCGGTTGGTTGCCAAGCTCCCTGTCTCTCTAAACTACAGCATACTAAATTAATATTAAATTAACTTACTGATTTTTTAAATTGCAAATTATGTCGCTATTGAAACTCAATTTAATTTGCATTCTACCGTCGGCTGATGAAAATGTAAATGGTATGTAAAAGAGTTAATCGCATTAAATACGGCAGCTATTTCAATTAAAGCATATTTAATTCAGTGAACTATTACTTTAATAGCGACTACTGCTAGCTAGTGCTGTTGACTGCTTACGACTGCTACTTATTTTTACTTTCTTAAACGAATTAAAGGAAGTATCGTAATCGCGAAAAATATCGGTTATCATATTTCAACGACAACATCCGTTTTGACCTCTCTCGAATTCATTTGAACGATGTTTTTACGTGATATTTGCCCGTACGGACAGAATAAAGGACTCTTTTTCCAAAATGGATTGGAAACTGAATTTAAAATGGATTCAGAAAAGAATGTTTCGTGATTTTCTTCATCAAAAAAATACGTACGTGAGTACGAAAAAATGTTTAATTCATACCTACGTACGTACGTATCTCGCTTAACTCAAAAACGAGTAGTCATAGAAAGTTGGCATTTTGTATGTGGGGCGGCTATAATATGTGGTTTGTAATGAAGTTTTAGAGAAATCTCGCCATTTTTAATCTAACAACCACCCTTATTAGTCAAACCTACAGAATAAGTGAAAAACATTTTTTAAGCGCGTTGATCTTCAAGCACGGATATTTCATGCGCGAGGTTTCTTTACATTTTCTACCGGTATTATGTTGGTAGCGAAGTAACGCAAATACGTTATAAGATGTGCACCTTCCTTTTTCGTTCCAGTCGGCAGTACCAAACGTATATAAATATATATATAACAAATATTCTCTATTTGTAAAAGGCGACTATAAATTTAAAATTAATTATAATTGCAAAATAAAATGAATTATTATTTTTATTAATTATCCAAATAGGCAAGGGATTACTTTTGCCTATTTGGATGACGAAACACGAATTGAGTCATTGAAGAGTTAGGTTTGGAGGCAACTTCCCTTTGATAAGTCTGTCTTTATTCACTTATGCTAATTTGTCTTAGATTTAAAAAAATTTGAGATTAATTATTAGGATTATGTATTTTTTATTATTTACTTTATTTTGCTCATGGTTACGTACACTTAATTTAACTATGCTCTTAGAATTTAAATGATATTGTAAATTGGTTCGCAGCAATAATTAATTTTATTTTTGCAATTATAACTAATTTTAAATTTATATTTGCCTTTTACAAATAGAGAATATTTGTTAAATTCAAATTTCATTCCTTGCAGCAATGGCGCGAGAGAAAAATTTCTTAAATTTAATTTAACTTTGCTATTTACTTGTAAATATATATGTATATATATATATATTGCCACTCTGTTACCCAGATCGGTAAGCTCAATTTTTTTTATGCTTATAGGTTGGTAAAATGTGCATTTTTTGCTTTACTAATGATTGAATGACTTTGTTCCGGTTAAGGTTTTTATGCTTTTACTTAATCTGCATGCAATAATTGTAGAATTGTCAACAATTTAAAAATTTAAGTGGCGATAAGCCTAACAAGCCCACCATTGTTTACATTATATTGTTAAACTCTTAGTAGAATAGTAAATTAAGTCAGTCGGTGCACGAATTTCAGTGTCTTTTTTCCCAATGTGATCAAAATTTAACTTTCAGTTTTGTGTACCGAAAATGTGTCTCCCTGCCCGTTGACCGAATTATTGTTTTTGGCTAAAAACTCTAATTATATTTGTAAAAATTTTCCCTGCTTTTAACTGTATTTGGTGTTTAGGTTCTGTATTTTACAATTTTTAACGAAGACTGAGTTTTTATGTATTTTTGTCTTGTGAAGAGAGAACTGAATTGATTGAATGAGAAATATATCTCTAATGAAATTCGAGGAAATAAGTTTAAATGTGCAACAAAAAATGTGTATAATTTAGTAGGCCATACAAGGAAGACATGCGGTTTCGACGTCAAATATTTTTTGTCATAACTGCTACTTTACTTACAGTAGAACGTACTAACTACGATACTTTAAATTTGAGTTCAATAAGTAAAATACTTTTTGAATTAAAAGATTATTCATACCAAAATACTTAATATTTAAAATCTGAGCCTACGAGGCTTGAAATTAATTTCAATTGAATCCTAAACAGTTATACGTAGTAAAAGTGAATTTAATAAATGCACATTTAAAAATATTTATGGTAAATTCACAAAATAAATGCACTGGCATTGAACAAAAGTAAATAATAATGCTTGACTTCCTGCGCGTTCTTTATTTAATTTGGGGGAGGCATATCGAATTTATAATATCGAGTTATGTTAATAGCTTTCGAGAACAGTTAATCATTTATGTTTTCCTATTTATTATTTAGTATGCAAACATACTTATGTGCATGTATGATTTTATTGTATGAAGAAACGGTCTGTTCTCCATACTAAACGAGGGTAAAAAAATGGGACTCAAAAAGAATTTCAACCATTAAAATGCCCCTTGAAAGACAGGCTATAAATCATAAGCCTAGATTAGGGAATGAAATAAACAAGGTAGATATTTCACAAGGCGAAAATTTCGCTCTCGTGTAATCTTTTAGTAAAAATAAACACTCCTTTTACAAAGGTTTAGAACTAAATTTGTACCAAACTGAATAGTAAATGAAAGAACATTCTTCTTAGCTTTCAGCATAGAATCTTTACAAGTTTTACATCATTTGGCACATTCTTGCAGCTACTAGATTCCTTCAAATTTATCTTTTAGAATTTATCTTTTAGAATACTTTTCAAGAATCTGTTTCCGGTTTCTGAATAACTTCAGTGCTATTTAAATAATGACCCATTGAGACAAGAAAGAAGAATGAAATTAGCTTGCAGATGCCTCATTTTTTGAACAAGAAATGAATTGAGAATTTTGTCAAATTTCTTTGGTAGGTATAGCTTAACACGCCCGCTATAGACCAGTTCATACATGAAACATATGGTACCCTCAGACAGACCAAAGATTCATATATGAGACAGTGATAGCCCATAGTAACTGCAGTGATATCAGTGGTCTATAAGAAACTATGTCTCGTATTTTGACACGTTCTGATTTTTTGTTTGTATGTTATGTTAACGTTTAGACGTGCAGTGTGTATGTGACCTACGTTGTGTATTAATCATACTCAAATTTTTCTGCATCATAACAGTGCTCAATAAGCCTTGCGTTATAATTTATTTTGCATATGCTAAACATTCCTTTTTCGTTTCATGCTTATCTTACTAATAAGAAAATCAATTTTGCTCCTTCAAATTTTATGTTTCCTGAACAGATTCAATTGGACATTGGAACTCGCATTCGGGATACAGGATCTATTTAATAAAAATGTCCCATATATGAAAGGGTCGGTCCATTCAAGAAAAGTAATCATTTATAGATTTATGTTCCAGGTTTGATTCATAGTCAATTTTGGATGCCATAATTTTTGTCAAAATTATGACATCCAAAATTGACCTGAATTACGATGAATCCACACATTGGAATTAGTTTTGGGTATTACTGTACAAAAATACGCTATCAGTTCTGTGGAAAATGATGCAATTTACACGTCGGTAACGAACTTATTGTAAGGAATGGAACTGTGCAATGGCACAATTTTCCGGAAAAAAAGCCAGTTATTTGGTTGAGCTTTTCCATGCCTAAAGAGTTGAATTCTCTTCCAAAATCTGTCCATTACATCTCTATAAAATGTGCAATTTACCTTCTTTTCCTCGGGAACCAACTTCTTGTAAGGTACCCCTTTCCAAAGAGATTTTGACTTTTGTTTCAGGAATCTTGTTACTCAAGATTTCTGAAACAAATTTTTATGGCGGTGGTGATATTTCTCTAACCTAAACTTTTGTGCGCTTTGCTATCATCCAAATAATCGTAACCCTAATTCCATGTAACTACCTTGCTTCAAACTAAAGGACTCGAGAAATGTTTGTATTGGATTAAATAATTATTCGAATGTCTGATACGGTTATCTAACTTATGGGAAAGGGATACTTTCATGGATTACATTCTAAAGAAAACTATAACGTATCAGCATTACATATGGCAAAAGCCGTGAAAGCACAATGCAGTAAATTCAATGAATTAAAGCAAAACGAATTCAGGATAAATTACCACTTTTTCACGACTCAGTCGCTCCAGTACTGGGTTGTCAAAATTCAGAAAGATATTCATGTATACGATTTAAAAGCCCAAATTATTACAAAGTTTGTTTTATGTATGGCTGCAAAGAAAAATTGATTTACTTCTGAAAGAGGCCATAAATTCAGTACACCTTTGTAGAAAACATCGAATCTCGATTCAGCATGCGCAGAAGTGCTCTAGACAAAATGCGCCGGATTAAAACTGTTGAATTTAATGCTGTATTTATGTCTGTCAATCACAAAAGAAGACAAATCTTGGCATATGAGAACAGGGCAGGCAGACATAGAATTTGAGAAAGAAATTACGATAGATATTAATGCATGTAATTTATTCGTACTCTCTCTCTCAATAACTAGGAAGTCGAAATTCAGAAAAGATGTTCATTTATACCACAAAATGCCGTATTGCATAAATGAATGTCATTCCTATTCGAAAAGTCGTGAATGTTTTCAGCAAAATACTGATAACCTGAATGATCCTGAATTTGTTAGTTGCGATTCACCAGTATTGCTGCAGTGCGTTTTCCGCGATTTTTCAGTACAGTTTCCTTTAGAATGTTATCT
Source organism: Stegodyphus mimosarum (assembly GCA_000611955.2). Lineage (NCBI taxonomy): Eukaryota > Metazoa > Arthropoda > Arachnida > Araneae > Eresidae > Stegodyphus > Stegodyphus mimosarum. The sequence goes on along the minus strand of KK114248.1, from coordinate 482,267 downwards.
ACAAAGACATCCCTTCCCCCATCGGTTAGATTTCTGTACCACGATTTGCTGCAGTTATCTATATCGCTCATTACCGGATCTTCGAGACTCGACTTAACCCACGTGCGTTATTTTGGCCACTTCTAAGTCTTCTTGTGTACTCTCTATTTTTCCAGTTTCGGTTGTTGTCTGTTTGAATACAGCAATGCACGTAAAGGAACCAATCACTTAAGAGAAGAAATGGTTTCATGGAAAACCTTCTAAAGGGTTTTTGAACTGGCGGGATTAGGAAGCCTATCTTCGTAAAGAAGCAGATTCGATTGTATTGTTTGACTAGAGCAAAGCACATTAGGTAAGGAACACGAACCAGTGGGAAGGATGCCTTCGTGAAGGATTGTTTAAGGAAAACTGATCATATTAATATTAAATATGGAAAAATCAGAAATATTCTCCAGAGTTAACCCATTTGCTAGAATTTTAGCCGGGTTGATCTACGTATGTTCAGTGGTCTTATTTTCAACCACCTGTGAGCGACTTGGCTACTGACGTTGCACACTGGGAAAATCATGAAAGGTTCATACTGCAAGTCATTCATCGGCATTCGAACTCAACGAAACTTTGTAGAGACATTAGCGATTTTCAGTCCAAAGCAGATTTGTCCTTCAAGGATTATTGTTTTCATTTTGGAATTTTGCGTTGATTCACTTTAAATGTCCGATTCACTTTTCAAATGGTTGCCAGCAAACATTAGAGCCCGGTATTATATTTAAATAAATTAAATAATGAAGAATCTGCATAAATGTATGTATGTTTCTCGAAATGTGATAAAACAACAGTACCTAGAGCCATCCTATTTTGAATAACGTACGTTTCCACCCGAATATGGGCATCTGGAAGCCCCAATTTGGAATTTGTTTTATTATCTATTTCATATTTTGTAAAACTTTAACGAATTTTTGATGAACAAACTTAACCATTTAAAAGCGAGCAATGGCAACACTCTACGGAAAAAAAAACCTTTTTATCTCCAGCGCGCGGAACTGTGTATCAGAAATTCGAAAGATAGACTCCTTTTAAAATTATTTTGCGATATTGCCGTTGAACTGAATTTTACGGTTTAAGTGCGAAGAACATGATATTTAATAAATAAAGGTAACACACGAAACGTTAAAAAAACGCCAGTTTGGACGTCATTTAAAATCTGAAACATTGTATCTAAAAAATTTGGTTTTTTTTTTTTTTTTTTTGAAGCAGGAGATGGGAGAAATGAGCAATATCCTACACCACGAGGGCATGCTAACAAGGTGGAAGAAATACCTTATCTAACGGTCTTATCCTTTCGGTTGGTTTTTTGGAAAGTGAAGTTATACTGTACTTATGTTGTTTATATTTATCATTCAGCTCTTGGTTTGGTATTATTCAAGGTTTTATTTGACCTAATTTGATAGATCGTCCTTTTCTGCTTCATTGTGTGAAGTATGGGAAGTGTTGTAATCTCGAAAAATTTCTGTTATTAGATTTCAACGGTAATATCCATTTTTGAAAGTTCCCAAATCCATTTTAATTATGTTTTTTGCGTGACATCTGTACGTACGGACAGAATAAAGGATTTTGTATTCCAAAATGGGTTGCAAAATGGATTTTTTATGAGGTCTGTACATACGTACGTACGTATGCATCTCAGATAACTAAAAAACAATCAGCCGTAGAATGTTGAAATTTTATATATGGGGCTGCTTTAATATCTAGATGTGCACTTCCCGTTTTTTGCAATTGGCAGTACAAAAAGTGCATGTATATATATACGATAAAAACTGACTGAAAAATTGACAATTTTTAGAGTCATTTTCAACTTGCTTTGTGGGATAAATTAATTAATTTGGAATAAATCGAGAAAATACGTTTAAGTGAAACGCAGTAAAAAATGGGTATAATTTAATAGACCGTACAAGGAGGTCATGTGGCGTCCAAATCAGTATTTTTTACCTTAGTGGGAGGGGTACTTAGTGAGAGAGTCATACTGTTTTCCTGTATAAAGTAACGGTGTTTGCCTATTCAGTTGACGCCATTTGAAACTGTGGAAGTTCTAGGAGGAACGTTGTATTTCTAAACTAAGGAATACTATTATGTGTCAAACTAATTCTTTAAACATCCTTTCTTACTATTTTTGTTTAATATATGCTATAAACAAGCCCCTAATTAAAGTTTAAAGAGAACCCATGCTTTTTTTCAAGTTTCGGTTTTCAGAAAAATAGGTGAATAACAACACGAAAACTGGAATTTCATTTATGTGGGCGTGCAATTACTGCAACGCTCCTAAAAGGTTAGTATCACTTAAAAGTAATTCTGTTTTCGGACAACAGAGGGCGCGCCCAAGGCTATCCAGAGCTACGTTGATTATGGTTATTTTCTTCCAAATTTAGTATTTCTCACCTGACTACTAATATGTTGAATTCGATAGTTTTAAATCAGCGAAAATTTTATGCAAGATTATTTAAAAAGTATATTTATGTTTCATGGGTTGATAAATAAAATATTTGCTTCGTAAAAATAATTTTCACGCATTCCAAACAAAATTATTTGATTTGCCTGGCTGTGTACTAGCCCACACAATTGGCAAACGAAAGTCGCAATGCATGAACGAGTTAACAAAATTTTATGCAAATATTCATATTGTACAAATTACATACTCCTTATCCAAAAATTTGAATTATTTGAAAAAATTATTAAAAATTAATCACGTGCAAATAAGGAATAAAAACAACCCGAATTTTTTATACTCAAATTTCTTATACGAATAAATTCTGATTTGGCAAAATGTAAGGTATTTAATTTTTCTTCGAAATTTATTATTTTATTACTGATTAACTAACTAAGTAATTTAACTGCAATCAACGGAGTTCAACTCTGTTATTATTAATTATAGCTAGACCCATCAGATAGCGCTAGCTAAACTGATTAAAATATTTATCATATATATATATGTGTGTGTGTGTGTGTGTGTGCGTGTATGTGTAAGATAAAAAATACGTAAATCAGCTTTATAATTTAAGTCAGTAATAGCTTCTTAATTCCTTATTTTTAATTTCGGTATTTCCTCTGCGTGTTCTTAAAGTAGTAATTATCTTACTGATTGCTTCGTTTTAGATTAATCTATGCTACAGAACTTGCGTAAAGTTGATGATGTAGCTTATTCGGAACTTGAACTGAAAATTTTGAAAACTGAAACTTTTCTGACCTTAACCAAAACCTTCCCTTTGACGCTCTTATATTACTGGATAAATGCGCAATTTTAGCTTGTGTTACTTGGAAGCTACTTCACTATGCTCTCTTCTTATCGCAATAGTATAAAAAATGTAAATGTCCTTGAATAGGCACGATTAGACTGCCAAGTAAATTGTGGCCACAAATGTCAATCTGAATAAAAAGGGAATTTAATCCGCCTCGACTTCATCCTCTTCCATATGGATCAACGTGCTTCATCGTGAGAGTTTCTGCGTTTCTACGTCTCAGTGTTCATGCATCAGTACTTCTTTAATTGTCTTTTTCATTATATTTGATGGATCTACGTTGTATGCCAAACAAATCTCTCTCTCTATGCCAAACAAAACTTTGTCTCTCTTTTTCTTTTTTTTTTATCACAATTTTTCTTATTTATCACACACGCCCGTACACACACACACACACACACATATATATGTGTGTGTATTTATATATGCAAGATAAAAATATGTAAGTCAAAATAAAAGTAAAAAGCCACTTAATTGCTCATTTTTGTCGCGCAGACGGTATAGTGGCTAGGGCGGTACCGAAGAGCTCAGGTTCGAATCCCGGAGAAGACGTCGATGTTTGTAAATGTATAGTGTCTGTGCGGCAACTGGGTATTCTAAATATTCGGCGAGCCAAAAGTCCTCTTGTGCGGTTTGATGGAAGAGGAAAGGAGGGGGAGACGCCCTGATCTACTCCCGGGATGCTCTCCCTCAAAACTGGGGTGGAAAATAGAAGTCCAACCTTTCTTTGGAATAGGCTTTGGCAACCATTCTTCTTTGTAATAAGGAAACAACAACAATTTTTCATTTTTAATTTGGGCACTTTCTTTCTAGCAATAACTTTCTCGAAATTAAGTCATATCTGAAAACTAATTCCGCATTATGCCATCTTTTGCACTGTAAGTTTAAGCCAATCAGATTAACGAAAATTTTTACTGTAAATACCGTTGAAATCCAACACCTCTTTATTTTTTATTGGACTATTTGCTGTTACTAGCATCATGGCTCTTTCAGATGCATAATTGCTGAACTTTTGAGTTTTCCTGATCACGTGACCTGTACATATTTAGTTACCTGTACCTATATTATCTGTGCATAATGCCATTACTGATGAGACACCTATTACACCATCTTCAATGTCATGCTTCCACAATATTTTTATGATATTACGTGTCAATTTCTTATTATTTTCCCACAGGAAAGTTTATTTTAGATATTTCGTCTTGGACAGCCAAACCGATGCCTTGCGCGTCACTCGTGACTATTGGTCACGCCCCTTCTACCTCCTAGTTTGCCTCGAAGACCCACCCTGAGCATTCAACCCACTGCATCACTCGTAGTAGCACCCTATGTGACGACAGCCGGAACAAAGCGAACAAATTGCAAGCTACTCGCGGCCTAACATCAGACCTGGAACTGGATCCTCTTAATTTGTCTACGCTTGTTAGCTAAAGAGCTTCTCTTGCATGGATGATTCTGTTAAAAATGTAATGCATCATTATCAAAATCGTGGGGCTCAGATTGACCACATTGTGATGTACACGCCATAGGGCAATCAACAAGTAATAAAGAGATATTTGGATTAGCAAGTGATTTTGTGATTCTTCAAAAGTTCTCCGCATCTTCTACTATGTAACTGATGTTTTCAGTGATCTTCTAACCTCAATCCACCGCACTGCAAAATAATGTCTTCCCTAGCCAAGCACTCATCTCATATCAAATTACTGCAAGGAAATAAATTGTATCATAACATATATATATATATATATGATAAACGATATATCATATATATATATATATATAAGTTATAAAATTTGTAAAAAAAACAAGGAAATTTGTACAAAGAAAAA
>KK114248.1:452344-470994 GCA_000611955.2 Stegodyphus mimosarum | reverse complement strand
GCATAACCGAAATCGCATTCAGCAAGTCTGCGTTCGGCAAGGGTTTACTGTATTAAATTTATATTATAATTATAAAATTTAAATTCCTAAAATTAATGCTTAGTTGTTCTATATGTACTCCTGAAAAGAGAAAATGTTTCTCAATTTTAAAACTTAACTATTATTAAAAATTTATTTATTTTTTCTTTAAATATTTTTTTAATGAAAATTATATTAACAATTTTTATTATAAAACTATCACATTCGTTCCGAATGTTTTTATTTCCCTCTCTCCATGTCATAAGTTATTAGAAAATTTAAACTATGTTAAAAAGATTCTATTTAAGAATGAAATTTTAATTCATTCTTCTGTAAGGTACTTTCTTCCTCCTTTCCGTATGCCTTTGTGGTGTAAATGGACGCACACTCGACAAGTATTCGGGAGGTCTGGAGTTCGAATTCCGGTGAGAGCATTGCACGTTTCTTTAGTTTCATAACATGGAAAAGGATTTGGTGATTGGGTTCCCTTATCCCCCCTTTCCCTTGAAAAGGGGGAGTATATAAGTTATTTTCTCCCTCCTTTCTTCATGCATTTGTGGTATAACTAGCATACTCGACTCGAGCTCTGAAGTTCGAATTTCCGCCAGATCATTGCGTATTTTCCACGTGCCTGCATCGATATCAGCCTAAGAACTCTACATTTTTAAAACGCAAAAAACATTTTCTTGCTTTTATAATATTTTTAATTACACAAAAGCTTCTGTAGGATCTTTTATAGAAAACCAAAGCTAGGGATCTTGTATAGAATTCTTAAGTATTATGGTCCAGTTTTTCTATGAACTAAATTTGATATTTTCAGTAGAATTTGATTAGTTAATTATATACAAATTATGTAAAGTTTTCTATGTGGGTCCTTTAGAAATTCTGGACAAATTTTTATAGAATCTTCGTGCAAATCTCTCTAATATCCACACCTATCTCTATAGAATCTTTGTAGAATTTAAAGATTATTATAATCTCTCTACAGTTTCGCAGAATTCTATAGAAGATCTTTGATTTCGTAGACAGAAAATTGGGGCGTTATTCCAAAGGATTCTGGAGAATTTAAGATTGGATTTTTATATAGAATTCCATAAGTCGTTTTCTTAAGAGTAGCACTAGTGCTTAAATTCTTACATACAAACAATAAAAACAATTTATTATTTATACATCCTAAAAATTCACACATTAGGTACTCTATTTAGAATTCATTTTTGTGACAAAAACCAACAGAAAACGACCGTTTTAATAGTTTTAGGATAGGTAGGATAAAAATTAATCATTTTAGCAAAAGTAGCGAAGAACATGAAATTACGCGCAAATCTTGTTTATATTAAGAAATTTTTTTTATTCCTTCCCACTACTTCCTTCCTTCCTTATTATGCGCAGTAGGTGGAAAATGCTTAAATTTTATTGCATTTAAATTTCGGCAAAACTTGTCTTTAAATGGACATTTACTTTACAGTATAATTCTACATGTCTCAAGGAAGATATGCACGCGGTCCTTGTTTTTGAACACAGAGATATTTCACCCTGAATAATAGCAGAATATTTTTGCAGTCAGAAGAAGAGGCACTGCATGCTTACTTCTCTCGAAATGCGTAAAGTTTTTTCTATCACATTCACGTTAGTCGATTTTGAATTTTGCTGAAATTTAAATTTTCGACTGATCTGCTACCTTTGCGTTTAATTTTGCTACATTATCCGCTGTTATCAATTTTACATTGTTGCTAGATTGATTATAAACGAATTTTTTTTTGTATCTATCAGTTTTTTAAAACAAAACATAAGCATTTTTTCATAGAGTAAATACACTGCTGGCCACTGTAAATGCAACATCCTGAAGAAAACATGCAAATAACATGAAATTTACAACATGCATTAGCGGAGGTGAGATATGCAAATGTTTAGAATTTCAGCGCAGACGCACATCACGCGCGCCTGTGGCGCCACTTCAAAGCGCTATTTAAGGCTTGGAGTTTTCGAAGATTTCAAGTTCGGCAGTTGTGTTTTTCTTGTGGTTTTTTCAAAAAAAAAACGATCAATTATGCCTCGTAGTAAACAGCGATCATCGTTTGATCAAGTATTCGAGTTCGACAGAGGAAGGATAGTGGCCTACCGAGAGTGTGGATTATCCGTCAGGGAAATCGGTAGTCGAGTTGGATGAAAACAAACAACTGTAATGCGGATATGTAACCGTTGGACGCAGGAGGATACGACTGACCGACGAGTTGGATCGCATCTACCTCAGTGCACCACTTCACGTGATGACAGGAACATTGTGCGCACGGCAGTGAGGGATCGCTCAGTCACATCACGAACCATAGCAGAGCACGTTCAGTCTATAACGCATCATCCAGTGTCTGCGCGTACCATTCGACGCCGTTTACAGCACAGTGGTGTGTCCGCAAGACGTCCATTGTTTCGTCTACCCTTGACGTAGAACCACAGACGTCTCCGGCACCAATGGTGCGATGAAAGAAGGATGTGGACGGCAGAATGGAATGAAATTGTCTTTACTGACGAGTCACGCTTCTGTCTGCAACACCACGATGGTCGGTTTCGAGTCTGGAGACACCGTGGAGAGAGGATGCTGAACAGCTGCGTTATGCACCGCCCCACTGGGCCTGCATCGTGTGTTATGGTATGGGGTGGTATTGGATATCACTCTGGCACTCTTCTAGTACGCATTGCCGGTACTTTAAACAGCCAGCGCTACATCTCCGAGGTGTTGGATCCAGTTGTCCTTCCTTACCTTCAGGGCTTGCCCACAGCCATATTTCAACAGGATAATGCGCGACCACACGTGGCACGCATAGTCCAACGGTTCTTCATCAATCGCCAGATTGAATTGCTTCCCTGGACGGCTCGCTTTCCGGATCTTTCGCCGATAGAAAACATGTGGTCCATGGTTGCTGAACGATTGACCCAGATTACATCCCAAGCTACCACACCAGATCAACTTTGGCAACGTGTGGAAGCTACTTGGTCTGCGTTACTCCAAGAACACATCCAAAGTCTCTTTGAATCAATTCTGAGGCGTATGGCAACAATGGCCAACAATGGCGGCTACTCTGGCTACTGATTCTAGAAGGAACCACACTTCACAGAAGTCTATAAATTTAATCATTTGATACTTGGTAAACATGTTATCTACTAAATAAATTTTGTTGTGGTATCTCTTGCCTTTCTTGGTGTTGCAATTTGGGTGGACAGCAGTGTATGATGCTAGTTGCCTAAAAATAATAATTTGAAATCAGCCCCAGTAATTTATTGTTTTAATAACCTTAAATCAGTTTAAATGCTTAACTTATTTGGCTTATTTTGAGCAAAGCACTCAAGAGATGTCTGTCTAAGGCAAAGAATGCCTTTGTGGAAGAATTTCTAAAAGATATTGGCTCGTATTCATGTTCACATGAGGAAAAACACAAAAACGCACATACAGTCAGCCCGTTCATCGGGATATGAAGCCGAGTTGAACTACCGGTGTTCAGCGATTTTATGCACTGAACTACTGGTGGGCCTGTGAATAACTAATTATTCTGAACCATTATATTTCATTCTGGTTCATTAATAATTCTGAATGATGCATTAATTTAATTACTTTGATTAATATAGAATCAGAAGTAATGATAAGTCTAGAGCTTGTTGGGCGCAGATTTTATAGATATTAAAAATAGTTCCTTTTGTTAATGTGATAACTAAACTGTGACAGGATCAAAAATGTTTACAGCAAAAAATTTTAACTATATATTGTATGTTTACTCGATTATGTTTATAACAAATTTAGGAAACAAATGTGATCTACCCACTCTTAAACGATATATTTACTCTATATTCCAGATATATATAACAAAACGACAGAATTTTTTTCTCCAAAATAGAGAAAAAACGTAAAAAATCAACTTTGCATTCTCTAAAATTTGAACTGATCTTCCAGCTATTAGCAGAACGTACTAACCGCTTACAACACAAAAGCAGGGATGGGAGGATGTAATAATTCCTTAAACTCTTCCCTACTTAAAGGCTGGAGAAAGGCATTAGATCCAGTTGATCATGTCCAGATGGTGCTTATCACATTTTAGTTCGGACACCCCTGTAGAGACCATCACACACTTCGATTCGTAAGAAATGAAAGTAAAATCAAGGTGCCCTCACTAGGTTTTGAAAGGCAGATTCTTGAAAATGCTAGATGGCTGAGTTAACCACTTACATTACGACAGAAGGAAGGGGGAATGTAATAGTCTCAAACGAACCGGATATTAATTCTTAGTGGAAGTAAACGCTAGATGATAGATTATTTCATATAATTCATAATTTTTACAATGTTGCTGACTCAATGTAGGTAATGCTGTTGAAGTCATCAAAATCAATGGACTTTTGCAGCATAATAAGCGAAAGCTGATAACGGATTACAAGAGTATAGCGTGACCAAAACAGTTAAGTGGCTGTAAACGATAAAGATATCAAGTTCCTTATGTTTGCAAATCATGGAATGATAGAATTTTCCTTGAAAACTAATCCGCAGTAATGGCTAAACAGAAAAGAACAATCCCGCTGTCTAATAATAAGCGTTAAGCCTCGCACAAAAATATCACAGGGAAATTCTTATTATCTTAAGTATGGTTCGCTATTATAGTCACTGATAAATGGCAGTGATCGTTATATAAGAACTTAATGTCATTTAGTGAACGGTTTCCTTTGAGGGCTAATTTAGCCTTGCTCTGAGCTTAATTGTGATACATCGGAGAGCAGATAATTATTTAACAATAATAAAAACTTTATGGGTAGATAACTTCATTTTGACATTGACCCTAATAAGAACACAGTGCGTCTAATATTTTATTACATAAACATGAAATGTTTTGATAAAAAAGGAGGGTATTTCAGAAACATTTGCGTGATTAAATATTTCTAGAATGATTGGTCTTAGATTGAGGATTAGGGCTGGTGTTAGGTATTTGCCGCTGGATGCGATGTCAGCTTATGACTGATAGTCATAGAACGGATTTACAGCGGATCGGCACGGTTTAGATTCACGCGGCGTAAGAATGACAGCAGCTATTGACATACGAACGACACAATAGAAAAGATATTTGATGAACAAGATTTAATATCGATTAAGAAGACCAGTGCTCATCGCCATTTGAACGAGGACGACACAAGAATAAATTCGACAGTGTGCGAGATAGATTTCGGCGTTATAGAACTGACATGTCGTAGAATCAATCGTGGTGTTCGGCAGAGAAACTGTCGATGTTGCGCGCTGTGCCTCATTCCCACTCATCCGCTCTGAAGGAGTAGGATTTATCCTACCCCTTCAGAATTTTTTGCTTCTAAACTCCAGAGGAAAGTGGCACAAAACTTGGACAGCGTAGGATCTACCGGATGGTGCACGAAACGTCATACCATTTCTTTTGTTTATTACACATTATTTATAATTGTAATATTGAAAAATGAAAGCATAGTTAATTGGTCTGATCAAAGCGAATTTAGTGCTAAATTTGTTCACTGTGCCCATTGTTTTTCACAACTTCTTGGAAGAAACATTTACATTTTTACAGCCCTCTGAAATTGAACCGCACACTTGAAAGATAAAAGCCTTAATTTATGGTACATTGGCAGGCTTTCTTGCAAATATCTGACCTTTCACAAAATCCCATAAAACGAAATAACACGGATTAATATCCGGGTTATGCGGTTGACACTCCCACCCACCTCCGCAACGTTCAAGAGGCAGAAAAAGGCAAATGGAGAATATATTAAAATTACTTCTAGTAAATCTATTCAAAATAATTCACGAAGATCTTGACCTCGAAGTATAACCTTCAGATGTCGTCTCTATTCCTCGCCTACAAAGTAAACGCTGAACTTGAGAGAAACGTCCAGACTGATTAACTGACGAATCTGTGAAATTTTAAGTAAATCGACTGAAAGGAGAAATAATATTAACCATGTAGAATGAGCTCACTCGAGAGATTTCGATAATTAAACTGTACAGTCATGAGGTTATATCGATGCTAGAACGTGAAAAATGTGTACCGCCTTACTACGATTCGAATTCCGGACCTACCGAATACGCGTCGTGTGTGCTTCCAGTTACACCACGATGGCATGCCAAACAGGATGGAGAAAATACTTTATAAAATGTTCGAAAATATACAAATTGAAAAAGGAACATTTTATACTAAAATCGAAATTAAAACTTCTAAAATTTATTCCGCGAAGAGAATTTCTTAGATGATTTATTCAGACAGCTGATTTTATATTGTTGGATGAGCTTAATGAAAAACGATCTGAGTTCCGTGGAGCTCTTAGGTTAAATGGAAGTCTTTTAAGATCAAAATTTAAATTCTAAAGAATGTTTAATACCAAAGGGACGAGAACATTAAACCTATAAAAATCAATTAAATGATATTTAGATTGTTACAGTTTGCGTAAAATACGTAATATGATGTAGATGTGTTTTACGAGCAAAATTATAATAAAATAATTAGAGGTGCGATAAATTCTACATTTTATCAAATCCGATTTTTAAAAGCTTCTTTTATCTCTTGAATTCTTCTTGTAAGAATAAAAATATTACTACTAATAATAACAAGGTGGAGGAGAAAACACTTGTATTTGAAATGAAAAGGTTTTAGTTAAACTGAAATTTCAGACTGACTTTGAATGGAAAACAGATTGGTATTACAAGCTTCCTGAATTGTATACCTGTGACGATAACTCACGATTATTTTATTACTGAATATAGTTATGGTTGTATACCTTCCACACAAAAAACAGTTACAGTTCTATATCTCGTATTTTACTGCGCCAAATGACCAAATTTAAGTTGCGTTTTTCATGTCTCGAAAGCGCGAATTAGGATATATATTAGATTTATATCTAGTATTGATCTAATGGAAGTATTTTGACACAAAATCGGACTTTTTCTGAAATGACGTACCTTACTTGATTCCTTCTTATACAATTCGAAATTTAGATTCATTCGAGAAAAATTCGCCATTAATTTCCGATTTGCTTTTAAAATTTGTTTTCTAAGTAATTTTTTATAAATATTTCAAGAAATATTTTAATTACAATCTGTAAAAGTTTTACCATCACCTTAAGGCAGATATATTTCTAGGCATATCTGTAAAAAATTAGAGATTTTTTGTTCAAAATTTCCAAAGAATAACTTTTATTAAAGCAAAAAAAAAAGTGAAAAGAGAATTAATATTAAAATATACTGATTGTACAAATAATCAGTTCTTAGCGCCAAAGGAGTTTTTAGCGAATGGGATATAAGTACAGAAACGACATTTTTTGTTGAATGACTATAAGAGGCACATAACTTTTCAAATTGCTTCCACCAAATATTATCTCTCTGTATTATATTTAAAGAAATTAAATAATAAAGAATCTTCATCGTTATATGCATTTTTCTCGCATTGTGAAAACGTAACGGTACCTAAAGCTATCCATTTTTGAATAACATAATCCTCCATCAGAATATGGGCAATTGGAAGCCAGAATTTTGAATTTTGAATTTTATATTTCATATTTTTATAAAACTTTAAGAAATTTGTTATAAACAAACTCAACAATTTCAAAGCGAGTAGTGGCGACACTGCACGAAAAGAGCATTTTTTTCTCCAGCTCGAAGTTTTCTATCGGAAATTCTAAAAATATGCTGCATTTAAATGTTTTTTATTTTGTTTTTGAATCTAATTTTATGTGGAGTAAGCGCCAAGAACGTGATAAATAAAGTAAACAACAAAAAGGTTAATAATAAAAAGGACAAAAAACAAAAGGTTTTGTAAAGCCATTTTAGTTAGAAAACTCGGCATTGATATGATAAACTGAGAAAAGACTGAAAAAAGTATGCCAACACTTTTTAACGACGCATCTGGAATTCTTTTTTAAACGTATACTGCTATACTGCTTTTCAAATTTGTTTTTGATTTTGATGTTTAATTGTATGTGGCGTAAATGCGAAGAAAATGATGCTTAGTAATAAAGCCAAGACGACAGAAAAAAAGGGGGCTTAGTGAACGTGCGTGTAACAGCAGACTGGTAGACTGCGAGCTGAGCGAGATCGTAAAAACCCTTAACAAACCTTTTGTGTGACAGTTAAAATCTAAAACCTTACAGTTTTTTTTCTTTCTTTTCTTTTTTTTATTCTGTTAAAGATATAGGGTCTACCATAAGCTATTACTATGATCTATTAGCTATTACTATCTTCTGTCATGTGACCGAAAGAAAAATTTATTTGAATTACAGAATTATTTATGCGTTATAGCCTTATAAGCTTAGCCATATCGGATCATAAAACTTAATGAGCACGCACATTCCATATGTTTTATCAGCTTTCATGTTTGCTGCACATTTCTGTAAGAAGTTACTCAGGAAGCGCAGCATAAGAAAACGAGAGAAATATGTTTTGTTTCCTCAGTTTAGCAGGACTCGCCACTGATTATCGATAATTTTAAGAAAAACAAAAGTAAAGAACAAATGTCAAAGTAATACAGACTACTGCACTACCAATGAGAAACTCAGGTTAAATTAAACAGCGAAATTAATAATTCAGGCTGCCAAATTTTCAGAAATTTATATTATAAAAATATACGAAATTCGGGTTAAATTAAAAGGTAGAATCAAAAAATGCAAAAGTAATTCAGGTTGAACATAAGTTTGATTTCAGTAAGAAATCAAAACTATGTTCAACCTGAACTAAATTCACTTAGAAAGAATGAAGATTTTATCCAAAATTTTGACTTGTTACGATAAGGATAGGTACATATTAAGAGCCGGTATGTTTAATGTCAAAAGAAAAAGAAGTTTGCTATGATTGAAAACGATTTTTTTACAAAGAAATATTTTTCATAAACTGAACTTATTTCCTATAGTGTGCAGATTAATTTGAACAAAGCTGTTTTTTTCAAATGTTTAACGTTGGCTGCTCCCTTAAAAGGCTGCTTTTATCTCCCTTAATGCTTGTTTTTGTCTACTGTGAATTAGTTTAGACAATAAATTAGAATTATTTCACCATTTTAAGCTTGTATCTGCGAGAAGAGGAATTTATTTCTGCATTCTTTTACTTTAGTGTATTAAAAATGGATATAACGCCTAGAAAGAGGACAAAGATTGTCGCACGTCAGAGCCACACATCCCTGATTATAACAAATATTGCTTCTGCGGTTGGTGAGGGAAAATAAAATGCTTCTTGAATTCTGAGGAAACATAATGAAATCGTATCATTTTCTTCAAAACGGGAGGGCAAATGGGAAAGGTGAAGCAAAACAACTCGAAAACCTGAGCGATTCTTACACCGAAATAGATTATTTATCCGACAGCAAAGCAAACTAGCAAAGAACTCAAAAGAGATTTCTTATGTATTGGTACTGATATTTATCTTTCGAACGTGCTGCGTATTCTCACAGCTTGTCGGAAGGCGTAAAAGCCTATTAAAAAACAACTTTTGTACTTAAAATGAAACAAAGCAATTACTGTAGGCCAAAATATACAACTCTTGGACTACAGATGACTGCAGAAAAGTCATTTTCAATGATGAGACTTATTTATTTGTTCACGGATATACAACTGACGTTTTTAGCCGAAGCAAGGGTGAATCAATAAAACCTCTGATCTGTAATCTGATAAAAATCTATCTGACAATCTGTAAAATACCATGAAAAATAAATGTGTGGGTGTTTTTTCACTGCAGATGGTGGCAGAAATCTATTGCTTATTGTTGGAATGATGAATTTATCGAAGTATATAGAAATTCTAAAACATAGGATAGTGGCATTCTCGAAAACCTTTATAGGGACATTTTAACATGATTCGGTTCCATGCCACAATTCAAAATTTGTCAGACGGTTCAAGTTGTAAAACAAAATTGTTGTACTAGATTGACCTGGAAATTTGCCAGACATAAATCCGATCGAAAACTTGTGGCACATTTTCAAGGAAAATCCTAACAAAATGAATTATAAGGCGACAGAGAGCGTAAAGAACACCGTAAAAATGTGGTTTCACGATAAAGAAGTAAAATAAATATGCAGAAAACTAGTAGAGTGAATATCTAAGCGCATTAGAGAGGTCATTTGTACTACAGGAAGACATCTTTTATATTAAATTTATTTTTATCAGTTTTATTATTATTATATTAAGGTATGTGGTTAAATTATCAAAAACACTCTTTGTCCCAGTTAATTTGCAAGCTATAGCAGCGGTAGTAAGTATTTCAACTAACTCGAACTGTTATAGGAATGCTTTTTTAGTGCTGTTTTTTTTCATGCATGCCCGGAACAGGCTTACAAAACTTAATGAAAAAATGCGAAACGAATTTGGTGTCTGAACACGGAGATCCGGTAACTAAAGTGATAATCGAGGTCGAATTTTACATGATTATAAATAAATATTCATATACTTATTATGGATTAGTAAAAAGTGGCTGAACTCATCGGAAAACCCAGGATGTAAATCGCATAGTGGTTTTCGGAAGCTCCAGCTCTATCATCATTTAAACGGCTGAAAGGAAATTTCCCATCACTCGATCGATGCACAACCTCGTATCATCTAATTAGTGCAACGGAAAATGACATTGAAAAACCTCATTTCCCTTCGACTGAATCGAAGGGGGGAGGCGTTTTCTTCTATCAATAATAAAGGTAGTTAGCCTTGGCCAACAATTTCGAAAGTACAGCCACTGCCGTGGAGGAAACTTGCCTCGTTCGTTTCGTAGTGAATAACCGCAAACGAAAGCTGCGGTTAATTAACTTTTACAGCTACCTTTGCTGTAGTCTTTTTAAATAAAGTTTAAATCAGAAATTACTGAATTACGACACTCTGAGCAGTTGTGCTCAGCTGAGATGCATTGCGATTTTATTTACCATTTAACGGCAAAAAAATGTAGCAGTTTGAAGTGATTTATATGTTTTATCATTGCAACATACAATACGACATCTGTTTTTGGAAGAAAGTTATCCGAAATGTTAAAATTTTTTATTCGAAATATTAGTTATTTGAAACATTAAAATCTATTTTACGAAAGATTAGGTATCCGAACGAGTTAAAACTGTTATTTAAAAAATTATTTATCCGAACACGTTAAAACTTAATTGATCGAAAGGTTAGTTATTCGAACAGCTTAAGACCTCATTCTTCAAAAGTTTAATTATCTGATCAAATTAAAAATCTATTATTCAAAATATTAAAGTCTGTACGAAGAGCTTAATCTTGAAGTTACAGTACGGAAGTTGAAAAGCCGCCTGGTAATAGTTTTTTCACCTCTCACTTGCTTTGCTGCTCTCTTATAAGCTGCTGAAAATAGCTGCGCTGCAAAATAAATTTTATGTTTTTAACTATAAAGTATCTGTGGAATTGTTATAGACTTTATAATTACATTCTTAAGAATAGCTTTTTATTTTAATTATATTCATACTGACTATTGACCTTAATAATAGCTATCGTCGGTAAACTGGTTTCTTGTGAAACTACGCTTTAAGAATGTTTATATGGTATCTTTTACAATTACAGCCAGCGCAATTCAGGATTAAAGCATTAATTAAATGAATTATTACTAAGGAAACATTTTGTAGTCTAATAAATTGTTTTCAAAATTAGCTAAGATGTTAAAATTTACTAGCAAAAATACATTAATCTTATTACATTTATTTTAAACACTCTTATTAGTTTTATTTATATTTTATTAGTTTTATTAGTTTAGTTTTATTGGTAATTATAAATTTTACATTAGATAACACCGAAATGAAAATTAGATTAGATAACACTGAAATAGTAATTCGATTTCGTTGATCGGATTGTGACCAAAAATCTTCCTGTCATGATCATTCTTGGTCATGAGAGGAAGCGAAACAAATTTTGTCTCACTTTAATTTTGCCTTATTTCATTCTCGTAATTATCTTAAATAGTTCATTTTATAAACGTATTTACATAAGTTGAATTTCAAATCCAGCACCATAGCGAATTTTACAGAAACTGCTCAAACTGTCTCTTGACCGATGCCGTAGTCACAACCATATCAGTGGAGTATATTCGAAGCTCAGATTTCAAATATATACATTTGATGACTGCAGGTTTAGGCTCTATAAATAGATGAAAGTATTTGATGTGGATACCACGTGACTTATTTCTACCGCCTTGTTAAGTTGTACCCATAAAAATGTGTACTGCGCTTTATTTAAACTTATTTTCCCGAATTATTCTAACTTAATTAACAGAACCCTCAAGACCATTGAAAATGACATTAAAAATTGCAAATATTTAATTAAATATCCCGGTCGTTTTGTCGTACGGGATTCAACTTATTCATAACGAATGCATAAAATTTTCTTAAATGTACGTATAGAAACCGGGAGATCGTATTAAAAGTTAGATTTCGCTATTTGTACAAAGCTACTTTTTTTTAAATTTAATTTTTTCATTGACAAAACATGAATACTTTCTTCATTCAAAACATTTCTGTAATTGGAAATATATGACTATGACCAACGATTGCGAAAATAAAAAAAAAACAGTTTCCAAGTACATATATACATATATATGTATATATAATATTCATAATGAAAGTAATTAAAAGTAATTTTTCTTATGATTTATTTTCTTATGATTATTTTCTTATGATTTTTTTTAAAAATTTGTTCTTGAATCTACTTTTGTTATTACTTTTGTTTTTGAAATGAAAAGAGAGTGTAGGGGATATGTCTTCAAAAGTAAGCATCTCGTTTAGATTAATTGTGTTCTTAATAAAAAAATTTTAATCTTAAAGATTATTTGCTTTTTAACAGGATTCTTTTGATTTTGTGATTAATATCTTTATTTTGATTGAGTATCAATTAGTGATTTGAATGTAGCAAATAATTTGACGCTTACTTGGAAGTAAGATGAAACACTCTCTCTTATTTTAGTTACTGTTAATTGATGGTAGATTGGTTTATCCCCTTGATAAGTCGATTAATCTGATATCAATAACATTAACTGGTTTTTCAATACTTAAAAAGTTTACTTTTGATTTTGGCATTTTTGTGATTTAGTTTTTCCTTTACTGTGTACAAAGCAAGGAGGACTAAAATTCTATAAATTTTTTACATTCTAAAAAATATCTTTTCAATGATGTTTTTAAATTAAATTCCCGTTGCTTGGAGATGCAATATGGAGAGTTTTCTTTATATATATATATATATGAATTTAACAAATACAATATTGTTATTCATGTAAAGTAAATTAAAATTTTAAATTATGTATATTTAATTGCAAACAAAATAAAATGATTAATTATTACTGAGAACTAATTTGCAATATCTTCAAATTCAGAAAGCATAAGTAAATAAAGCGCACGTAAATACATGAAAAAATAAAATACAATACAGAAATTTTATCTTAAATACTTAAAAAAAATTTTCAAAACTAAATTTAATTTGTATAAAATGAATAATTTTTGAGCAGGCAGAAGACAGATCTTTTCAAGGGTAAGTTGACCCCAAACCTAATTCTTCAATCACTCAATTCTCGTTTCGTCATCCATATAGGCACAGATTAAGAATTAAGAATTAAACAAAACCAAAAGTAGTATATACACACACACACACACACATGTGTGTGTGATAATTTAGAAGATGGGCTCAGGAATGACGAAGCTGGGCAATGAGGTCACATCAAAGTTCGAGCATTGTTTGAGCTGAGTGGAATGCAGCACATGATGACACCGAAGAATTTAAAGCTCCATATCTTTATTCAATTCAAATGGCCGGTCTTTTTTTCTTTTAGACGAAAAGCTCCAATTTACATATCCAATAGTGATTCAAATTAAATAATATTAAATTTAAGATTGTTGCGTCATAACTTTTTGTAATTAAAGAAGAATAGACAGAGCAGCGAAAGTTCTAATAGCAGCGATGGCAGGAAGCAGTCTGACTAAAAAATGGCACGTACTTGGTATTTATATCAACGGCGACGTAACATGCCAGAGTGTTCTCGAAAGTACTGGTCTAGGGGGAAGATCCTGAAATTGCGGAAAATGAATTAGAGGTTGCCTCTTCGCGTAGAGTAAAGCTATCGTATTTTTTATATTTTACAACACACACACACACACACACACACACACGCACACACGCACGCACGCACACGCACACACACACACACACACACACACACACACACACACACATTGTTTTCAAACGAGAAGAATTTCCGAAAACAATAGAAATTCTAAATATATAATAATACTAGAAATAGGAAGAGGAATTAACTCAAAATCTAATTGAGTGTTATCAAGAGGAAGTAGATCAGATTCAGTTAAATTCCTAAAACGTTTGTGGTACAATATATATATATATATATGTAATTAAAAAACGTGGTGCACAACTAAATGTTATTTCAGTCCCATATACAAAATTTCAACATTTTAATCGTTTTTGAATCATACGTACGACAGAGAGATGAGATGCATATGTACGCACAGATGTCCCGAAAAAATTCTTTGTACATCTGTTTTAAATCCATTCTGCAAAACGTTTTGAAAAAAGAGTCCTTTATTCTGTCATTACGTACAAAAGTCAAGTAAAAAAAGTTGTTCAAATGAATTCGGGAGTGGTCAAAATGGATATTTCCGTTGAAATACTCGTATGTTCGCGAAAAATTTTCACTATTATAAAACTTGCTTTCCTTCGAACAAGGAAGTAAAAAGAAATAACTTAGTATTTAGTTATGCGTATGCATCAAAATTACGCTCTAATACTTCATATTGTCCCGAAATCTGTCCTGCATCTGAAGCTTGGTCTGGTATGGTGTACTTCCGCTGCTAATAAAACACCTCTATTTTTATATCTATTCTATTTCTAATACTTCAACTATCTCTGCAGTGCTGGGGAAAATAAAAAAAAAAGCTTTCTCTCCTCTTTATTTAGTTATGTCAGTGCATAATCTTAGATCTTGGGGTGTTAGGCAGTACCGTTCTCTCCGTGAGCGACTCGTACCGGTCTTGAGTGACCGTGGGGAGAAAGTAAGTCACCAGGTCGTGGGAAGAAGCACTTCCCTGCTCCGGCGCATTGTGAGGGGAAACGAAGCATGTTCCCCCTGCTTACATTTTTATATTGTTTAACGCCCACACCCTTTTTTTTTATACATGCGCACACCTTATTTTTCCGTTTCTCGAGAGCGAAAAATCAAATGTTTCGTTATCATTGTATCCGATTCTTTCGGAAATAGGTAGCATTTCATAAGAAATAATTTAGATATCGAATCAGTTGCTTAAGAAAGCAATAATAGGAGATTTCGTTGCAGCTGGTTACAAGGTAACCAATTTCGAACGTACGCTGCTGCTTCATTATAACGCAAAGGGCTGAGGCCCTTATCAAAACGCTCTGTAGTGAAAGTAAAGGGTTCTCTAACGAAAAAAAAAAGAATATTCAGGCAGTGTAAGACGGAGTTAATTTAAAAATGAGCTGGATAAAACATATTCTTACATTTCTGTCTAATGAATTGCATAATTGTTTTAAAAACACAATCTAAGATATATAGTTTGTGAAAAATAAATGTATATTGCTTAATATGCATTTATTGTATATAACTGCTTAAAATATTGCATTTAATGTATATAACTGCTTAAATACTGCGTTTAACGGATATAAATGCTTGAAATATTGCATCAAATGTATATAGCGGCTTATAATATGACTGCCAGAAAATAACGTTTAAATGTTTTAAATCTTGCAATTGTCATATTTCTTTTTCGTTTTTTCTTTTTTTTCTTTTTTAGGTTTGATAAATGAAAATTTGAGATTTTTAACGGTTCCTGCTTTTTGAGCTTGTTAATTTATCCGCAATTTTCAATTAAGTGCGGTTTAACTGAAAAATGTGGATATTCCATTAAACTATGGCATTAAACTTAAATGAATACTCCATTAAACCTAATTTCCCGGTAACACGCTGTTTCAAGATTGCTCAAGAAAAGACACTGATGAGTAAAAAACTATCGTTTACCTTTCAAGCGACTTACCACAGAAGCGGGTTATTTATATGCTGCTTATAGGCAACTGCCCCGTAATATGCGAGACCTCGTTATATCGAGAAGCATTACAACTGAATTGTAAGAGCATTATAAAAGCATTATAACAAAAAACTAGACAGTCTTTCAACTGGCCGTTCATATGAGCCTGAACATCCAGTATTACACGAAAAGGGTTTGCTGTTTTTCCTGGAAGTCTCCAGGAAGAAACAGTAAAGATTTATTCACTAAAGACTATATGCAACTGACCAGGCTTCCGACCTAGAAATACGTGCGGAATAATACCTGTTCGCTGGAAGAATCCACGTCAGACGAGACTTCTTTATACATGTCCGTTGTCACAGAAGAGTTACCTAGAGTAAGATATCTTTACTTAGACACTTTGCATAGGAATGTTACAGTTATTCATGAAGTACATATTTTTTTGATATTCAGTAATATTCATTCATGTTTGAATCCATTTTATTCATTAAATAAACCCATAGTAGAGGTCAAAATGGAAAACCCAAAGTTCTAAGAAAATACCATCCTACCTTTGTGGATATTTCCATGGAATTATTCCTAAGATTGAAGCACGACGATCAGACGTTACCGTTTAAAATTTTTTGTACCGTTATGCTATTTTGCATTATTATCACATAACATCGTTGCTGTATATAAATTACGTATAATATCAATACCTTTTCCATGGGGTTGTAGTTACCAACAAGCTAATATGCACTGGTGAAATAAATTAAGAGAATTTTCATATTTGATCTGCGATCTCCAGAACTACTGGACAGATTTTAATAAAATATGGTGTGAACATAGGTTGATATAATACGAATAAAATAAACATTCAACAGTTATAATAGACACATATGCTCATGTGTAACACTCATGGGAGTCTGAAAGTCTAAAACAGTGGTTGCAGAAGACACAGAAGAAATGGGTTAATAGGGGCCATGATCCCCTCTGACAGCCATACAGGCCTTGCAGCGTGATGTCATACTGGAAATAAGGTAGTTTATCATTGCCTGTGGCAATGGGTCTCACTCATTCAGCCACGCTGTTTTCTGTTTCTGGATGGTTCTCGGAGGCGAAATGCGAGTTGCAATTGCCCTTCCCAGAGCGTCCCAGACATGCACTGTAGGGTTGAGATCTGGAAACCTGGCTGACCAATCCATCTGTCGAATATCCTCACTCTCGAGTAATTCCTCGACCAGAAGAGCTCTATGTGGCCTCCCGTTATTGTCCTGTAAGATAAACTCGGAGCCCACTGCACGCCGGAAAAGGCGAAAATAGGGGTTCAAGACCTCACCCCTACACCTCATACCAGTCACAGAGCCTCTGTCAAAGACCTGGAGAGGTGTGCGGCCATCCAACACGATGCCTGCCCAGACCATTATACCGCCACCGCCATAATTGTTGATTTCGTGGACATTAGAGGGTAGGTAGCGGGTCCCTGGCTCTCTCCATATGAAAGTACGGCGACAATCGGTGTTTAGGCTAAAGCGGGATTCGTCGGCGAACAGAACGGTCGCCCGTTGCTCCGTATTCCAATCACTATGCTGCCTGCACCATGCTAATCGGGCTGTCCTGTCCGTAGACGTGAGCCGGGATGCAAACAGCCGGTCTTCTAGCAAACAACCCGCTCTCATTCAGTCTTTTGTAAACAGTCATCACCCTTGTTACACGGGTTCCCATGGCTGCGTACAGGTCGCGAGAGAGCTGAGAACTGTAGCCCCTCTATTACGCCTCGCTAAAATGGGCAAATAGCGATCTTCTCTGGCCGTCGTGGCTCTTGGACGACCTTGCCCAGGCTTTCTCTCGATGGATCCAGTATCCTGGAACTGTTTCCATAGGTAACACACGCCGCTATTGGTTAAATTAAACTCTCCGCATATCTGGACTTGTGATTGGCCTGCCTCTAGCCTCCTTACTATTCGCCACCTCATTCCATTATCTAAATGTTGTTGGTGGTTACTCATTTTTACTGTTCCGATGTGAATTTGACTGATTACTGCAAGATAACACCAGAAATTCGCCGAGGTGTGCTAGCGAACGCAATTCGTCTTACCATCAACGCGTTTCTAAAGCATGTTTTTCTACTGGCTCCGCTTACACGCACGTGGACGCTTATGTATTTGCCGTATAAGATTTGCATTTTTATTAGAAGCAGTGGTTTTTCCTACAGTTCAGTTCTTTTCATGCAGTTCGATAAAATATGCAAATTCTCTTAATTTATTTCACCAGTGTAGATTACCTCAGTAATACTTTAGGTTATAATATATGTACGAATTTGAGCATGTTTAACACAATCATACAGTGTAATTACCGTATGTCAGTTTACATATGCAGTATACATAACATAAGAACGGTATATAGGCACAGTATAGAATAATATGTAAGTACTGACATTACACATATACAGGATTATCAATAATACAAAATATAGTATAATGTGAAGTTTTACAATATCACAGTAGTGATTTTATAATAGTGTGTTACGACTATTGTAAGATGAAAGCTGAGTGAGCTATTCAGGACATACTCTTAAGCAAGTGCATTTTAACAGTAGTGTGTACTGCAGTACGCAGTTATATTAATCAGTTTATTAAGTGCATCTTATGCCTT